>VYZS01016098.1:7224-33405 GCA_013400695.1 Neodrepanis coruscans
TTGTACATATCCTTTAAAAAGAAAAAAAAGATACTTTAATCAGGCAAATAATTCTCTTTGCAGACTTCTAGTGTACTAACTAGCAAGAAGGGATATACATATATTAATTGCTAATGGCTTCCATACAACAGTAACAACTTCAAAATTTACATTTCACAAAATAGCAGATCTTAAATCTTGAAAAGCCTAAGTCTTGCACCATAATTTGTCTCCTGTGGTGATAGTAAGAATCTGATAGGGCTCTTACATATTTTTTCAGCTTTCTGTTGAAATAGGCTTTAGTTCCTATGTTATTCATGTCATTTTAGCAGTTCCATATGTAATCATTTTCACACGTTATGAAAAGTTAAAGGCAGCTTGAAGTTTTGAATGCCATCTTAAAGGTAGGTAGCTTGATCACTGAGCGTTTAGTAAACATCAGCAAGAAATTGTGAGATTAAAACTAACTCTTGATTTGACAAAAAAAAAAAGTTGCAAAACTAAAATCTGCAAGACAAGAAACCTCATCTAATGACTAAAAGCAGGAGTGATACAAATGAGAAGAGTTAAATACTAGCACCAAGATGATGGTCTGCAGTAGCCTCACATGCTTGATTCTATTGTTGAGAAAATTAAATAAAAAAATTAAATACTTTCACACAGAAGTATCTGGTTTTCTATCACTAATTCCAAGAACAGCACCAAAATGCTGCTATAAAACCACAATCACAGCAAATTGTATTCTCTCCTCCTCTGAGCAATTCTAGCTGCTGTGACAACAGCATTTTCATGTTGCTTCTTTATTAAGAATGGTCATCACAGTGACACATCCCCAGGGATCACAGGAGTACAGCCACCCCCGGGCTGGAAAAGCCTTCAGCCAGTTGTGGTTTGTAGCACAGCCAAACATCATCCAAAGATTAATTCTTTCCCAACTATCTGTGTTAGGTTTTTTCTCAGCTGTTCAGCCAGATCACTCACACTTTCCAATCCATTCTCCACACTCGTCAAATGATTTGAATAACTGACCTTTGCACAGCTACACAAAGCATCACGAATTCACAGCTGAAAATTAGAAGTGTTTCTATAATTCATAATGATGTTCTAATTTTGAAGTTCATCTTTAAGAAGGTGTTTAACTGTTCTCCCTGGATTTTTTCTATATTCACTACATCACCAAGGAAAATCATTACACTAATAGTACAAATTATTGTTTCATGGTTGTTTGTTGCTTCCTTCTCTCTCTAGTATTGCATTTATCCAGCCTGAGCTCACAAAAATGATGTTGAATAGTCTGCAAAGTGCACAGGACTAAGGTTCTTCCTGATATCGACTCCAACAACCTGCTACCGTGCTCACTATTGGTATTTTCTTAAATTAAAATAGTTGCTCTTGAACTCCCCTCTTGCTTCCCCTATAGGTGTAATGTCCCAAACTTCAATTCTTCTGACAGTTAGGAACTTGACTTCCAAACCAAATTAATTCTTTGCCAGTTCATGTCCAACATTAATTTTGCAAAACTCTTTAGGCATATTTCTAAGGTAAAATATCCATACTCAGGATTTCTTTTCCTAAGCCAAACAAATCTTCCTCAGAATACATATCTTTTTACCTGAGGAGCCTCACAATTCCTTCTGCACTGAAAGCCCTGTACATATTTGCACTGTTAAGGGTTTACCAGGGCCTGGAGCAATGGCCCTCGGAGTCCCTTGCCCTCAGCCAGAGTGAGAGGAGCAGCAGCAGCCCAGTGCCAGCCTGCAGGATGCTTGGGCAGCACATAAACAGCAGGTGTCCCACACCTGGGGCCACACTGGCTCTGCAGACCCACTATGGCACAGCCCCTGGGCTCGTACCAGCAGGACCCTGCTGGTATTCTGTGCTTTTAGAGCATCCCACCCATACTAAACATCCATCCAGCACCAGTTGGGCACACAGCCATCCTGCATCAAACATGGCTGACACCAGCCATAAAGCTAAATCACTCACATCTCACTACTTCACTTACGTCAGACCTGCCGGAGCCACAGCTGATAAATCCCACCAGAGCCAAGCTGGATCCACGCAGGGCTAAGCCAGGTATTTCTGACAGCATGACCCCACTCAGCTGCAGCTGAGGTTATGCAATCACAAATAACAGAGGGTCAGCTGCCTGCCCCTCCAGAAACATCTCTGTATGCATTTATGGCTTCATCACACAGCTCAGCTAGAAGGAGACTTTCTCAATGCAGTCCAATTCTGCTGAACCCTGAAAGTCTAATACAGCTATTTGAGTTATGTTTTGATACTCTATCCATCACTGTCTGCCATTTGCTCATTCACAAATACAGACCATGCATTATACAAACTGCAGCCTGAACCCCATATTCTGAAATTCTTTAGCAGCTGTTTCAATTGACAATAATGCCATAACTCATCAAAGTATCTATGTGCCCCTCTGGCAACACCCATCTGCTGTGACATTTGTCTTCTTCATCTTTCAGTCCAGAAGAAAAGTCATCCTCTTAGTCGCTTTATGTTCCATAAAAAACAGGATCTAAATCATTAGAGCCAAAAGCAAGAAGCTCAGACCACCTACATGTCACATGTAGTTCCTGACCTTAACAGAAGTCACAAATAGAGTCTGTAGGGACAGATTAGCAGACTATACTGGGTAAATGAAGGAGACAGCACTTCAGTGATGGAGGAAAGAACAGAATAAACAGGGGAAGAATGCGGAAAGGAAATGGGAAAACTGGGACTCATTACCAACAAATAACAATGGGTAAAGATGAGGGGGAGAAAGCATTAGAAGAGTAGGGGGGGAAACATGGGAAACAAGGATGGGGAAAGAAAGGTGACCTTATAAACAAAAAGGATGAGTCAGAAAATATTCCTGATTTCATTTGCAGCCAGTTCATTTGCAGAATAATTGCTTACAAATTGGGAGCTGGGTAGCTCAGATTGCAGGTCTCACAGGTGGCAAAGGGAACAGGAAATTTTCCACGCTACCAAAACGAACTGAGGGAGAATTGCAGAAGGAGACTTAAGGCACCTTCATTCCACAGAGTTACATATACACTAATTTCCTTCATTCCTGTGTGTAATAGGGAAGGGATCCTTTGAAATGTCTGGAGAAGACGGAAAATTTCTTTGCAGGAAGAAAGTTGTATTTTAAGTGCTCTCTAAATTCAGAAAACAAAATTTTGTTTTGCAAAGACTTTAAGAGATTTGTTATCCTTTTAAAAAGAAACACAAGGGTAGGTGTTTTACTGTATGTGCTGAGCATAATTACACTTCTTTCAGTGACAGCTCTAGCATAAGCACCTCCTACCACCAAATGGTGCTTATCCCTATCCCAGGCTCCTTCTCCTGGTCTTTTGGGACAGCAGTCAACAGGAGCCATGTTGTGAAACGGGTCTAGAGCACAAACATGTCCTCAAAATCACCACTTCCATCAAAAGAAATGGACACAAACCTTTGAATTCAGTTCACAGTCAAAAATCATCCAAGAAAAATTTTTAGAACATTACTATGAAAATTGAGAATTTATTCCTTGCAGAGAGGAATGAGCTCGTGACTAAAACACAACTCAGTTCCTAGTTCTGCAAATGAATTCTCTGCAACCTTGTCACTCACCTCTGTGCTTCAGCTTATTGTCTGCACACAACAAGCTTTGCAAGATTCCATTCAATATTGAGACACTCGCAATCTAGTCATGACAGCCAGAGACAAACACACTGAGCTTTCAAACAGAAGAAGGGAAAATTCTAGGAATGGAAAAATCCAACTGCCAAACACACAGAACAGAGAGATTTTTCATTTTGTTGGGGCAGAAAACCGAGAGTGTTCTGAGAAAAGGGAGGAAAGAAAAGACAAAGGACTGAAAAAATCAGAAGTGCTGAATGTTCAACCATAGTAATGAGGAGTAAGAGCTGCATGCCCTGCGAAAGCAGTGCATATGTTTGGGAACAAGTTTTTCCAGATCAGGACCCTTGGCTCTCTTACTGCAGTGCTGGCTGAGAAGAATTTGCCAGTGTCAGCTGAGATACCAGCTATGCAGGTGAAACAGCGAGTTGGATTAAAACAGAATAACAAGGTGCAATAACAGAATGGTTGACAGTGTGGTTTACACCAGTTAACTCTTGCAAGTGACACCACCAAACATGTTGTGCAATTAATAACATCAGGCATAACATCCATCAAAGGGCAGGTGATGGACACACTAATCAACAGGCCACTTGTTCTAATAACTGCTGAGAACCTGAAAAACAGGGAAACGTGGGGACCATGCATCTTGTAGTAGTCTGCATGAGACATAAGCAATGGTATGAGTCTATAAGGATAGACTAGAGACAACAAAATTAAGTCTAGTGCATTTTTTCACTCTTCTTGGCATGTCCATGCAGGACTAGAGTGTGAATTCTCCAGGGATATCCAGGAACTAATTTGTGAAGTGAGCTGTAAGTGCCTCACTGAAGATTTTACCTGCCTGCCTTTTTCCTGTCACAAACAAGTTGGGCGCAGACAAGAGGCTGTCTCTGGGCATCAAGGTCAATCTTTTCATTCTTTCCTACTGCTGACATTTATCCCCTTGCTCTAACAAGATTTGCAAATCAGTAAAGGAATTCTACTATAAAGTATCTTAACTTTAACCAAGAGAAAAGCAAAACAAAAGCACACAATGACATATACATTTCCATCAGCAGAGCTGCATCACTGCACAAATACATTCTTCCTGAATGTATCACAATACTGGGTTCTGCTCTGCAATCAAACTCACTTTAAAACTGTATTTTAGGTATAGATGAGAATAAGATTGTACGTGAAAACTCCCACAGAACTGCAGTTTCCATCAATTTCAAACCCCTCTCTATGGAAATCCTCATTCCTTTCCTTTTGTATTCTTCTGGCCATGCTTTTAATTTTATTCTTGCCTTCAACAAGATTATGAGAATCTTTTTCTAAGGCAAGATAAATGAGCATGATTGCTCTGTCCCAGAAAAGGTCCACCAGCAATCACACAATCTTTTTAATCAAAATCACCAGTCAACCAAAGTGTGTTTCTAATGAAATTGCACTTTTCTTTGATAAACCTCTCTATATTATTTTTATCAAAGTCTTCACCGCAGCTTATTTTGGCCAGTATGTTTGTAATTGTCATCTTGACACAAGTCAGTACCTTTTCCAAATATTAATGAGACAGTCTACTCCCTAGTCCTTAGAAATATAATGCTATAACCTGAAAATATTATTTTTACCCTCTCAGAACTCAGAGAAATGTTGTCAAGGCTTTCAGGCTTTGCAACTGCAGTGATATGAAAACTAAAGGAGCTTTGCTAAGCCTCACCTTTAGGTAGGCAAATCACACACCAACATAGTCCTAAGAGGATAACACTGGATAGTTTTGGCCAGAAGGTTCAAGCTCCCAAAGATTACTCACTCACATTTTCCATATTTACCATCAACTTACATCAATACTCTCTCTCAAGACATAGGAGAAATTGCTTTTTTCTCTAGACATTTGCCTCCTTGGCAGGAGACATCACTCCTTACAATTCCCAGGATCAATGGAAGATTTTACAGAGCATATGAAACCAGGCACCACTAAAGAGAAAATATAAATATGAGTGGTATTTCTTTATTACCCATTCCTAGTTTCCAGTTATCAGAGGACTGGTTATCTCTCCTCATGTCTTCACTCCAATGTAATTTCAGCTCTGTATTGTAAACAACCGGCCAGAGCTTTTTTTAGCTGTGTAATTAGGAACCACTGTTTCTTTGTTTAATTTCTCCTCCTGTACCACAGCTCCCACTCATTACCAGACGGCAACTGTTACTTGTATTACCGACCCTGCTGTCTACATACCTACTTACACTTATTATCCACTCCTATTTTTCAAATAAGGTCCTTAATGAGGACAAGAATAGTCATTATCCCTACTAATGTGTAGTAAATATTTCAACTTTAAAATTCAAACTGTAAGGAGTGAGAGAGCAAATGTTGAGAATTTTTTTTTAAATAACTCCTTTTTACTCTGTCAAATGATTCAATAATAATTATATTTTTGCAGTCACTAGAATACTGATATTTTATAACCTCTGACTTACTTATTGTAGAGTGTTTATTTCCTTGGAATATCTCAAAAATGGCTTTTGGCTGTTCAACAAATTAAAAAGTTGTTGATAACAGAAAAAAACCCAAAAACAAAAACAACAAAAGAATCACAGCTTAGTGCTAGAAATGTGTTCACATCTTAAGCTTTTTTGCTAAAGGTTATTATTCCCCTTGACTAACTATCATTAAAATTATATACAAATTGTATTTTTTTTCTCCTATAAGATTCTCTTAATTATAAAGATTTCCTGATCTTCTATCACTATCACAGGAACAAAAAAGATCCCAAACAAACAAATAGAAGAAAAAGTCACCTTTTTTCTCCCAGTGTTCATGACTTCCATCCAAGTTGTCCCTGCTGTGTCAGCCAGAAGAAATGCATCACTTCTCTCCATCCACCAGCACCATCCATCAATGCCCCCTCTCTGCCACACTTGCTTTGTTTGTCTGTCCCTTTGTTAAACTTTGCACTTCAGCATTTCAACTTCTGAAGGAGGCTCTGAAGAGCTTGGTGCTGAGCCAGCCCACCAGGCACCAGGGCAGGATGGTGGGTAAACCCCCCCTGCTGGGGTGGGCCCCTGCACTGGGATGGCCCTGGGAGGGGAGGCTAGCCCAGTAGATAATGTGACAGAGCACAGAGGCATCTGATCTTCCAGGGAAAAAAACACTTTAGTTAAATGGATGATCTGCTTTTATAGAGTCCACTACCTGTGATTCAACAATGTGCCAGCATGAACTGAAAGCTGTAATTCTGTGTGTGTTCTTAAAGCTTGGGGTACAAAACTCAGGACTACAGAGGCGAGGTTCATAGGGAGAATACTCACAACCATGGGTCATACTGATACATGAAAGCATATCAGTATGTTCATAGTCTAGAAGAGTATGATGAGCCAGTAATATTAATACTGGATATATCTAGGGAATATATCTGTTTTAAATCAGATATTTCTGGGAAAAAAAAAAAAAACATATGCTGGTCTTTCATATAGAGAAGAATATAACAGTAATACATTATGATAACCAGGTTATTTGTTACAGGTTCTAGGCAGCAAATACTAACAAGCACCATTTTATGTTTTGCACAGAGTCCTCTCTCAGTATTAGCCTGGGGAACTGAAGAGATAATTGAATTTATTGCCCACCAGGGCCCACACAGAGAAGGTTATAATTACTTATGAAGATGCAAATGTCTAAAGCTACTATCATCTTGCACAGCCTCTGTACAAGAGACTGAAGTCTCTTGAAGACAGCTCATTTGAATCTTATTCACATTAGGAAGACATATGAAAATACAGACAAAACTGTCGAGGATACTTAATATGTCGTCCCGTAAAATTCACCTCCCCTCTTGTAGAACTGCACCATTTATCTTGGCTACAAGTGACAAAATTATTAGAATTACAATTTCAAGACATCCTTAAATTCTCCTCCCCCCAACCTCATTTAGCCTAAATTGTTTATGCTGTGCAGCTACAAAAATTCTCCTCTATTTTTTTTCATCAACAAAGGTATTTGCTAGAGTCAAACGGGGACATGGTATGAATACTTATGAGAAGATTTATTAGCTTAAACAGGTACATGTATAGATTCATTCGTTATGGTCAAAACAACTTGTACCATTCATTCTAATTCCAAGCCTGGATGGCTCTTTGCTGACTCAGAAGTTTGCATTTGCAATGCTTTTCTAACAGGTCCCATGCTGAAAACCTCTCTGTCCTGCATCAAAAACAAAAAATAAAAAGCCTCAAAACAATCAATCTCCAACAAATTACCCTTGCATCAGCCAGGAACAGTGCTTTCACTGAGAATTAGGAAGTAAATTCCTATCTCTGTAACGTTGCAAAGATGCACTCGGCTACATACTAAACAAGTCAATAACGATCCAAGAATTTAAAGCACATTAAGCCTGGCTCTGACAGCAGGGTTGTAATCAAACAAAATGAGAGATCTGGTGACTCAGCAAATTAAATTTCTGTAAGATTTTGATTTCATTGACTATATTTACTTCAACAAAAGAGAAAATCTTAGAAGTCATAACATGGATTAGTGCTGTCTAATGAAGCACACGGAGAGGGGAAACCAAGTCAGTAATGTACCTTCTATTTCCCTTATTTTAAGCAATTGATTAATCAGCAAGTTAACAGCATTCTTGGCAAAAAACATCTGGGTTGAAATGTTTTGCATTGGGTGCACATACAGCAAGCCCCACAGTGCAGAAGTCAATATGTGGGCAGCATACAAGCCCTTCTCAGAGTGCTCTGACAAATGCAGAGCATTGATCATGCTTTGGGACCAGGGTCTATCCCCACACCTCAAGCAGCTGGCTCAGTGTGTGAGAAAACAGGCTTCTCCCTCCTCTGTGGGTGTGGCCCAGGGCAGGCAGTACCCACCAGGTGTACAGAGAGCACCTGCAGCCATCCCACAAACCAGGCAGCGAAGCAAGTTAATTTACAGCTGCGTTTAGTATCAGAGGTGCCAGAAAGGCAGAGCTGAGATGAAAAGGAAACAAAGACTCAGGCTTTCTTGACATTTTAAATTTTTTCCAAGATGTCAGGTAAAAGTGCAAATTCTTTGGCAAAAGAAACCCCTGAATAAAAACACTCCAGTTACAAGGGACACAATGCTGAAATTAGAAACACTAGCCAGCACATCTTAGGATCGAGCCCATAGATCTAAACTTTCACTGGAATGTCAGCCCCAGTTGAATCATAGTCATGCTTCAAAAGGCAGAAGCAGACCCAACCCTCTGTGTTTGGTGGTAGAGATGTCTATCTTTATTGCAATATACAGTCTTGTCCCATTCCTTGGGTCCTGACAATGGGCAGCATTAGCAGCATTCTCAGAGGACTTAGATACAGCATGACTGCTTGCAGGCAGCCTTGTTGCCTAGTGATAGCTTCCCCACTTTCTTAAATCCTAAATAAATTCATTCTATGCCCAGTCTGTCCACAGTAATTCTAAGGGAACAAGAAGTCCTTCAGAGTCCATCTCCAGATTGGCCTTTAACTACGCAGTCGTGACCCCTTCAAGGGTCTTCTCTTTGAAGCTGCCCTAGAAGTTCTTAAAGCTTTTCTTTCCAAGTACATTCATGAAGGCACAGAAAGGAGAATAAAGCAGAACAAGTTTCTGTCAAAGTTTGGGGGATTTTTGAACTGACCAATCTGCAGATAGCAGATCTGCTTTGAGCTGCTGGGACTCTTTTCTCCTGTCTCCCTTCATGAAATGGAGATCCACATGTGGACACTGGACAAGTGAGCAACCCAACAACCTGTTGGTGCAAAATGGTATGAAGATCAGATGCATCTAACAATCAGGGTTATGTACACCTAATTTCTTCGTTTTCAGTTCCAAAGTGGCCTATTCTGAATACCAATGAATGGAAAATAGAGGAAGGACTTATTCATATGGGCCTTCTCATTTATCAAACCAAGCTATGGTTCAACACACATTGGGTCAGAAGGCAGACTACAAGTTACTTCCAGCTTCTTTCAGCTACAGAACATGTGATTAAATTAAATCTGTGCCCACTTTTCTCACACAGCTACACACATCAATCACAGCTTCCCCCCAGGAAGTCCACTTCCCCCAGCTTATCTCCAAAGAGTTGTTACCCGTGCACAGCATTAGCCACTTCTGGTGAGACTGTATGCTGTCAGCAGGCTGTTTGAGAAACACAACCACAGCCCGAGCAATAATCACTCATTCTTCAGTCCCCCACCACTCCCATCCTGTCTGCATAATTAAAAATCTGTTACCTTCTCTGACTTGGCTAGCAACTGGCAGGTCTCTCAGGACAGTGCTCAGCAGACATAGGGCTTTAACAGATGGCAAGACAATGACACAGTTCAAAGTCTAAATGTGATGCCCCAAGATCAGAGCAACGCAGATTTGGCAACAAACTAACTGAAAAACATGACAACTGTGGAATCAATAAGACATAGATGAAAAAATAAATTAAATGCGTCTCTCATACACTAGAGAGTGGGCGTAGTTTGTGCAGTTCCTGTAGAATTTCTTTATATGCTTCCCATTTCCCCACTAATGCAAAGCTGCAAAATATTACTCAAGCACAGCAAAACAGCTCTTTGTACAAAACACCGAGCACTGAGAGTTGAAAGATACAGTACATAGATTTCATTCAAGCAGTTATGCTGCACATACCATCAGCTGTTTCTTACCGAGGTAATGTGCCACAGCTAAAAATGAGCACTGAGACTGCCTTAAACACGCTCTGATTTTGCACCTTGCTGCTTTGCTAAGAGTGAAAGCAAGCGTAAAAAGATTAAGTAATTGGATCTTCTGTTTTCATCTATCACTATCAATGTTCAGAGAAGACAGGCTGAAATAAAGAGACTAGGGAACATCTGAGATCAAATCAGGATAACTCAAATGAAATGCTCAAAAATTAATTTGAAAAACAATGTCAAGAATTTATTTTCTTATTTAGGAATTTGTTGACTCAAAAGTGTTTAAAATATCAGCATATCACAGACACTGTGTTTCCTTCATATCAACATACATGATTCATAACGCTTTTGATTCTTGAACTTTTTGATAACCAACCAGTATACCACATGATGGATGAGTACCTAAACACAATGTGAAACATTCTCATAAAAAAACACTAAAAATACATTACATATTTCAGCACTTGAATCATGTATCAGGTCTCCTCTCTGTCTGGAATTAGAGGCAAAAAGCACCACAGCAATTATTTTACAACTAGCTCTGGGTGCCTAGTGTTTGCTGCTGCTGTCTGTCACCACCTGAGAGTGGCACTAAATCACCCTGATCATGCAACAACAATAACAAAGGCCCCCATGAAAACTTCTGGGCTATACATGAGGTAGTTGAGAAAGATAGCAAATGTGGAGACAGACAAGTAGAGCACTGTGTCCTTGCCCCAGGGAAGAGTCTCATCGTGCCATTTTAGGTCATTTTAGTTTATTGAGGAAATTAATCTGCTTTCTTGGAACAAAAAATCAGGTCAGGAACGATGGACGATGGGTTTCAAGTGAACACATTTTATGTGGAGCTTTCAAAATGCAGCTGAAGTGTTGATCGTGTGTTACTCTTTCATAAGTGTGTCTATCACAACAGCACCTATGGACTAGGAAAGGATCAGACTCCACCATAGAAGGAGACAGAGGGCAGGTATGAAGGTATCTGTGAGAGAAGCTGTGAAGGACAATGATAGCTGGAGCAAGCAGCTTCAGGGCAGCAGAAAGCACGGGAGAAACTTCTTATTTATAGAAAACTGTTGCTCTAGCTGTTAGACAACTTGCACAAAAGCTGCTGTAGACAAAGACTCCCTTGAATAAATTATAGCCTCAGATCCAGTTTGCTTCTTTCTATCCTGTGGCACAACACATTCAAGACAGACTGGATGTTATCCTTGTGAAGTATTTAGCTTTAATTTTTAAACAGAAAAATAACAGGAACCCCATTGCACAGAAACCCTGAAGTTCTAGTGCTCAAGGTATCAATCAGCACTTCTCTGCACTCCATGGCTGCACACAGGCCCACTGACTCTGTCCAAGATTACTGCTGATCTGCTGGATCTTGAAATTAGTTTCTGAAAATGGATGGTGCTTCTAAGGTACTGGGATTAACCAGGACACTGGCTCTCACTTTACAGCAATACACTCTGAAGGATTTGGGTAAAATGTCTCTTGCCTGATCTCCTTGCCCACATGTGCTCTGTGCTCCCAAGGCACCTGGACATCCAGATTCCCTCCATGCCCTCCCCAGTAAAGACAATCTTCCCCAAAAGATCCTTCTAGAGTACTGTAAACTCATTTAAACTGCAGGAGAACAAGTAATTGAAACAGATTTCGCACAGCATTCAAAAATCAATCCTTAATTACAAACTGGCAGCATCAAAAAGGTCAAAGACTGAGGTAGTAGGTGAAATGACCTCACCAAAGAGCCAGAAAGAAAAGATTACAAAAGATTAGAGGGTTAAGAAAAAAAATTAAATTGTCTAGGTTTGTTTTGACAGAACTTCCCCTCTCCCATCACAAAAATATCTAGGACAGTTGATGCTACAACTTTCTCAAGTTTATCAGGTATTGACTTACTTGCTGGATCTCTTCATCCCTACATCCACCCACACTATCCACAGTTCTGCAGACTCCAAATCCATAGATCAAAAGTTTTTTTCAGGGCATTATTCCAAATGTATCATAGAGGTTTTTTGCATCCTCTCCCCAGCAGAAGCTTTAGAATATTACAGAGGAAAAACTACAGAACAAAAATAAATGTGCATGTGATAAAAAATATATGTGCCTACTTCAGGAAGGAAGAGGGACTTGAGTAGTTATTTCAAGTTTTTGATGAATTGAGGTCCTACACACACAGTTGTATGAGCTTTTTTAAATAAGTATTCAGCAGAAAAGATTCAGATCACAAAAACAAACAAAAAAAAAAGCTGGAATAGCATCAGGATGTTCAAACTCTTGATAATGTTTACTTCTATTTAATTTTAAAAATACACAGAATGCCAAATCCTACTTGCTTTTCATATGCAATTAATCTTACCAGAACCCTTTGGGACTACTTCTGAAAGTAAAATGAGCAGGATTCAGTTTTCAATCCAACACCATCGAGAAGGGAAAATATGATACAGTGGTTTATCCCCAGCAAAGAACCCTGGCACTAAATCCTCCCAAATGAGTAAATTGTCAGTGCATATTCTGCAGCTGATCTGGCAATGGGGCAATTTTCTATTTGTAATTTATATTTTTGCCCAAATGACTTTATAGAGACAGATGGTCACACCAAAGGAGGACAGTTCTGGAAAGAAATCTCCTTCCCTGAGGAATATTTCACAAGATCAGTCTGGGGACTGCCAAAGCAAGATCTTTTGCCAGGCAGATGAATCACGACACACTGAACACCTTCAGATTCTGGCTTCAAATAAATATAATGCCGAGAGAAGAGCAAAAAGACATTTCTGTGAGTGGGTAAGGCTTTGAATTCTAATGACTGGATGTTGAGACTCATTTCAAGTTTTTATTATCCAAGAAAGTAAAGCCTTTCTGACTGCATTTTATCCATCCCTAGGAGTATGCCCTAAATTACTGATTATCTGGGATCTCATCATCAAATTTTCAAGATAGATACTTGCTTCTTTCAGGCTCCAAT
Organism: Neodrepanis coruscans; assembly: GCA_013400695.1. Taxonomy (NCBI): domain Eukaryota; kingdom Metazoa; phylum Chordata; class Aves; order Passeriformes; family Philepittidae; genus Neodrepanis; species Neodrepanis coruscans. The sequence continues at coordinate 20,444 of VYZS01016098.1, forward strand.
GGCTCAAGCAAATACAGTTTATTAAACCTTCTTGGTTTCAACCAAGGCCTTTAACATCCCTCACAGTTTTCTGTTGTTTTCTAATACCAATTAACTTGGCCTTCTTTTTTGTTTTAAAGAGAAAATGAAGAATTTTAAGAATTATCTATGAAATACAAGAAACAATATAACAACACATTCTTTACTGAATTTGCCTTTTTCTGAATTTTCAATATACAAACAATATTTTTTAGAATTAACAACAAAGTCAGTTTAAAAACCTTCATGGTTGTCAAGTATTAAGAGTGATTTTTGGGCATCGAGATTAAATCAAATGCTGCTCTGATCAACCAGGTGAAGAGTTTCTGGTTTTGATTTCAATTAACTCAAAATTCAGAATTAAAAATGGATTTAGAATACTGGGAATCTTTCTTACCTTTTACCTATCTGTTTTCCTTTTCTGCAAACTAAGACATCACTTCTTTCAGGCATTAATACTCGTCTGAGATACATTCCTCATAAGATCAAGCTAAGGAAAAAAGATTTAAATTACATTTTAAAATACCAGATTATGTTTCATGCTATAAATCATAAAATCTGCAACCTTGGAATCACAGAATATATGTGCTATATCCTCAGTGCATAGCTTAGGAATATTTCATCTCATTTGTCCTGTGTCCCTAGTGATAATATAGAGAGAGATTTCAATACTAAATTTGGTTGCTTACTAGACTTGCACTGCTCTGTTAGGACTTCCATGTTACATAAGCAGAGTTTCTGAAACATGGTTTAAGGGAAAAATCATATAGCTCCAAAGTGTTACTAGGTTTACGAACTACTATTAATACCAATTATTTGACTTCAGCAGAAGCAGAAATAAGTAGGATGTCCAATGGCCTAGGCATCCACCTAGTAAAACAAGTCAACTTCTTGTTTGCATGGGAGCTGCTTTATTCCCAGTCAGATGTCTGGGGCCAGACCAACAGAGCCTTTCATTACTGAACAGCACCAAGTCTGACTTGTATTATCTTGTTTTTCCTCAGGCACACACATTAACAGCCCTGTCTGATTTCAGACCTACAAGAAAACTGTCTCATGACTGAACCTGGCCTGAGAGGCCTCAGTCAGTGACACAAACCTATCCAAAAAAAAAATGAGATGGAAAGGATGAATGGAAGGAACTTTGCTTCAGAGCTGGGAAAGTAAGACTGAAATGACATAAAAATTGTCCTATAGAATTCTAAGACAAAATTAATTGCTACACTCATTTCAGTTACTTACTATGCATGAAAAAGTTGGAGGAGAGGGAACGTACTTCTTGTGATCAGGTAGACCATTTTATAGAGGACTTGGAAAAGCTGAACAACTTGAACAAAATTACCAAGGGAAGCAGAGCCAAGAATAAAATCCAGGTCTGCTGACTTGTAGCTGTCTGCTCACCACTTAGCTATTGCATGTAATGTGTGGGAAGGGAAATAGCACACTGCATTTAAGATGTCAGAATGTACTTCTACAAAGATAAATGATTTATAAAACTCCATGCCAGAGAACACTTCCCTGCATCAATGATCAACTATGTTTAAACATTTAAGACAACAGCACCACTCGCAAGTTACAGTTTTCATGAACAAAGAACTTTAAAGATGATCTTCGTGGCTTATTAAGAGCAGCAGAAGCCCATCTGTTGAGATCTGTCTTGACAGAATTTTATTCCTTTGTAGGTTTTTTGTGTGTTTATGTATTTTATAATGTTGTCTATCTCACTTCTCTTAAAATTACAGTCCTAACCAGGTAATCACTGACTTGTCTCTTCACTAAAGATTTAGAAAGAGAAAACATAGTGAATGACCTGGCAAATTCTAAATCAAAATGAACATACACAATGGAAGTTATTTTCTTTCTGCAAAGCAGGCAGGAAAAAGCTAGGGGTACTTGTTGAAAAGACAATTAGTTACAAAAGAAACAAAGAACAAAGGGAAAACAAGGTACACATAAAGGATATGTCCATCCATATGTTGAATACCACAGGAATTTGTCATCATTTTATCCCAAAAACCAGACAAGAAGAATAGATGTAAGAAAGAGCAACAAAGATCCTCAGAGGCCTTCCTACAGAACAGGATAACAAATTAGGATCCTTCGGTTTTCCAAAGAGGTTACTGGAGGTCCACAACACTGCAAACACTGCCAAGAAGGTGATGAGAATTATTAATTCAGCTTCTTGCAATACCAGCACACAAATTCCTCTATTTTCAGTCTAGAAGCTTTAAAGACTTCCAGAATTGGACCCACATGATTTTCTTGAAAACTGAAAAACTATTAACAGATTTTGGACAAACAGATGAAACTCATACAATGAAGTAGATTTAAACAGCCATCAAAAAATTACAGAGTCTAGGAGAAATAGTTCTACAAACACAGACATATCCTTAGAAAACAGGGAGAGTACCATTTAGATGTTTCTCATATGACCACGTTAATGTAGATCATTACATATGATACAATAAGAAAATAAATTAAATTGTATACAGACCATGATGATCACTAGAAAAGCTTGAAGGCCCTATTTGTCTATCAACAGAGGAAGTGAATAAATTTGTTCTTAGAGGCCTACAGGCCTTTACCCTGTTCAAGCACCTTTAGCTTGACCTAAGAATGCCTCCTGTGTTCGCAGCTGGGTGTTTTTAAACAGAACCTGAATTCAGAATATCTGCTGTAGAAATCCTTCAAGAGCCAGTAAAAGCTGTTTCTGGAGAACTCTCTCCTTTCTTTTCGAAACAAATGAATCTACAGCCGCTGTGAAAAGTGATGAATGCTTCCTGTCGCCTTTGTATCACAGCTTTCTGACAGCACCAATGACAAAATCCGACACACAATCTTCTCCCAAGTCAACACCAGACAGGAAAGGAGACATCCATGGAGAAAAAGCACAAGTTCTTTAAAAGCAGTATCACAGTATTCCCCAGATATCCTGGGGATAATCTATATGAGGCATCCCAAGCAATAACAAGGCCATGCCCTCAGGAAATCTGAATTAGAGCATGCTTTGTGCACCGAACATTGTAATTTTTTCCTAGCTCAAGGATAAACACTGTTTCTTTCTAAATATCACACATGAATTAGGATCATATTATGATATCTGTATTTTCTATTTCAAAAGAAAGATTTTCCGCAGAGATCCCCAGAAGCTGGGTGCAGCTAATCAAATTAACCTTGATTGACTTTCCATCTGTACCCAGCACAATTAACCAGAGAAGGCAGGAGCAGCCCTAGGGGACCAGCCTCACTGGTTCTTTGTGTCTTCCACACCNCCTAGCTCAAGGATAAACACTGTTTCTTTCTAAATATCACACATGAATTAGGATCATATTATGATATCTGTATTTTCTATTTCAAAAGAAAGATTTTCCGCAGAGATCCCCAGAAGCTGGGTGCAGCTAATCAAATTAACCTTGATTGACTTTCCATCTGTACCCAGCACAATTAACCAGAGAAGGCAGGAGCAGCCCTAGGGGACCAGCCTCACTGGTTCTTTGTGTCTTCCACACCCACCATCAGTTTGTTAGGCCTGTGCAGGAAAAGCTGTCTGCACAGCAAAGTCTGAAGACTGACAGGTTCAGGTCTGCCACCTTTATGTATCAAGCTAAACCTGTATGGGCTGTACTACTCTGTGCCTGAGTTCTGTGTCAGGGAGTACAAGACCCCTGACTACAGGGGGATTTGAAATGCGAGCTGTACTTGCCCAGTGCTCGGAATGGAAGGCAAAGGTCGCTGGGTGAGAAAAAACCATTTGGTCATTCCAGAGCTCAGCCCAATCAGGACTGCACAGTCTGGGTCTGAAGTGGGGGTGAATGAAAACAGTTCCTTCGGCAAGAGCTTGCTTAAACAGCGATACTTTAACCAATGCTCACTTCAACACAAGGAAGAATTTCTGACAGCTTTTTGTCAGATATTAAGAAATCTCCCAAACTCTCCAATCAGGAATTACTTCAGTCAAAGTTGATTTCCAAAGCAAATCTCTTAATCAGCAAGTTAGTACAGAGTGAAGCCTTACAGAACACAGCTCAAATACCTGTAAATTTTTTTTTTCAATTATGCAGAGACCTTTGCTTTGATTCCAGGTGATAATTTGTGGATGCATAATATTGTTGCCTTTCGAATAACACTTCTATTTCTATTTGGGAGTCTATTCTCTGTATTGAAACAATGTCACTAATAAATCTCACTGCTTGTAGAGCTAGAGCTGGTATCTCCCTTTACTCAGTATATACCTTTATTGCCATGTATATGTGTAAGCCAAAATGTTGTCCAAGTAGTTTTTAAAGGTGAAGCAACATCTGTTTAAAAAACAAGAATGACTTCACCAAACTAAACAGAATATAAAAAAATCTAAGTTGGGGGGGGGGCAAGGGTTGGGGAAACACATGGGAAACAACCCTAACCCAAACCAACCCAAAATCAGCAAAGAATGTCTTCCAACTCAGCTACCCCCACAAATCCTCTGTTCCTACCCAGTCTCAAGTAATTCTGCTTGTTCAAAATACTATAGCTATAATTAGGTCAATTCAGTCACAATTAGTGAATATCACCAAAGACTAATTATTAGTCATACAAATAAAACAAAACAAAACTTGGGTATTTCTCTGCACATAGTCTTTTTAAATTGAGACCTAAGACAGACAGACAACAAACAGGTTTAAACAATTTTATCAGTGGTTGATTTATTTCGGCTTTCTGCTCTCCCTGGTCACAATTCAGTGCAACCCATAAATAAGTTAGGCTGGTGAAGGAGATTGAATTTTTGAGACCAGAACAGTAATTGAGGAATTGAACAGCCTGGAGGTTGAAATATCTTCTCCTGGGACATAAGCCTTTGGACCTATTAGCAGCTGTCTATTGCTTTTCCAGCCATGGACACCTATGACCACGTCACCCTATGGAACTGATTTACGTTTGTATCACACACAGACGGATCTCATGCGAGTGCTGGGCTCCACCATGCTGCTACCCTAGAGAAAGAATATTTCAGGAATATCTGATTAAAAAGTAGCATCTCTCAAAATTATGTGAATGCCCAATTTCCTGTACAGAAAATCTGCACCAGCTCAGCACACTTTGATTCTACAGAACGCTGTATTTTTCACTTTTCCCACACTACATCAGCACTTGTAAAGGAAAGACTGAAAGAGAAGCCTGAGTGAAGGAAATTGCTTTTTTTTTCTAGAAACAAGCCAAGCAAAAGCAAAACCCCACCATCACTCACATCTTCAGTTTTTCAGTCATTCCCTCAGGATCAAACTTTAAGAAGAAAACATGAGACTCCCAGACAACTGAAGTAAGAAGCAATGGATTGCAAAACTAAGCCACGACTAAGGGCCAAAAGAAGTATCTCCAGGGCTTACTCTGTGTGAAAACATAGAAAAGGGCAGGCCCCCAGAGGATGTCTGAGCTCTCCACGAGGCACAGGGGCCGTTTTGGGGCAGCTTTGAGGGTTTTTACATCAGGAACAAATCCCACCTGCCAGGTGCTTGCTGGGAGTTGACCCACTGCTGTTGCTCCACTTGTGTCAACAGACCCACATCTGAATCACCACCCAAAGCACAGAAACAGACTCTGCTTCCCCCCTCACTAACAGCATCCCACAAAACCTGGGCCACAGGCTTCCCAGGAGTGGCAGAAATGGCTCCCCACACGCTCCCCCTCAGCAGCCAGGTTTTGAAAACTACAGTGACAATCACACACCAAGAAGAGAATAAAAGCTGATGGAAGATCCAAAGGCACCCCTGGGGACTCAGGGCAGAGCTGAGGCCCTTGCTCAGGGCCCTGTGGTCCAAGGAAGTGAGGGAGCAGCCAAAACATGTTAACACAAGGTGAGCCTCCTTCTCAAAGTAAAGCCTACATTTAATTCGAAATCACTAAGTGATGGATTAAAAAATAGGAAAGATGAGAAAAAGTCACTTCCTAAATCACTATTAAAATTCACATTTCCATTTCTTGTACAGTGTGTAAAAAAACAAATGAAACAACCAAAAAAACTTCCATATTTGTTTTTGTAAGCAAAGATGACAGCAATTGAAACTAAAAAGCATTTCTTAAAAATTGGTTTTGAATATCACAAGTTTGCAGCAGAACTACAAATTACTATTTTTCAGGATAACTAGCACTGACAAGAAAGCAAATACTATAAATGCCTTTGAAAGTTTTCTTTGATCACACTGTAGCAAACAAACTCCTGACAGTTTAAAACAGCAAGCATTCATCTCAGTGTTGATGACACACTGAATAGAGATAAATGCCACCACAATATGCAAAACATTTACAATTTAGCAGCATTTTTTTCTATCAAAATGATCCTTGATGTCAGGTAAAAACAGGCTTGAGTGTGATTTATTGAGCATCTCACAGATTTGAATTTCAGAAGGTCAAGAGGATGGCAGGTCCAAACTCCAAACTAAATGGTATCATCATTACTATTTTCCAAATCTAAGTCCTACATCAGTGTTAGCTTTGCCAGGTGTCAAGTGCACTGGAATCCCAGGGAAGCTGACTTAAAAAGATGATAAAGCAAACACTATATGCATTCTCAACAAACTGAAAAATTTTCCCATGGATGAAAGTCTGGACTGATGAAAAATAATTCATCCTGTCTCACTTTGAAACCATTAAGAGAGATTTTTATCTGCTTGACCACTATGAAAGAACAACAGACAAAGTAAGAAAAGCTGAGGGCCAGCATCTTTTATTCCATAAATTATCAGGGAAAAGTCATCCTGAAAATGTAATTCTCCAAGGAGCAGAGAGTATTTCACACAATAATGCCTCATTCTCCATCCAGCTGACAAGGTTCTTTCAAATTGCAGATTTTTAGGTACTACCCAAACCAGTATCCACCTTGTTATTTTTTTAATAAAACACACAAAAAAATCAGATTGTAAATTACTACTATTCACTAAAACATACTTTGCCTCAAGTGCAAGCACAGTTCTGAATGATGTCAGGTGAGGCAGTGAGGAACCATGAACTGCTGAAGAGACAGAAATAGAAAATAAAAGCGCTTTAAGAGTCTTCTTCCATAGGCACCTCCTCTTGTAGCTTCTGCACCATTTTGTCCTCCAGCTGTTTTGGTGTGCCTTCAAAGAAAAAAAAAAACAAGTTCAGGATACTTCTCTAAGCCCAAATAACTGTTTTTCTTTGAAAAATCTGTGTGTCTATTCCTGGAAAGAGCCTAACTATATTGCTTTGAGTTGTTTAGGAGTAAACCCATCAAGCTCAAAAAACTGCATTGCTTTTAACAGATTAATGGCCTTCTTACTTGAGTTTTTGCATAAAGATTCAAGCCCTCCTGAATGTTGTGTTGGATGGCAATAGTCTCAACAACACAACCAAAAAGACAGAAAAATAAAAATCCAAGATTTATACTTGATTCTGCTCTCTGCCCAGTCAGAACTGCAGAACACCGAAAAGGCAGCTGGTGTTTCACCAAGAGATGTACTACACACTGCTGTGCATCATCCATTTAACAAAAGCAAAGCCAAACAGAAATAAACACTTTGGTTTATTCTTTGGAATTCAGATCTTCATTATTTTCTCAAAAAAAAGGGACAGATTAAGATAAACTTTAAATATATCCTGACAAAATCTTGTTTCATATACATACAACCTTAGACTGCAGTTACTGCAACTTGGAAGTAAAAACATAGAACAGACTTCTACTGAACAGCTACCAATGGAGAAATGAAATCAATGGTGATTTTTATAAAACAAGAACTAATGGAAATATTTTTAACTTTTCTCCATTACCCTGTTTTTTAAAAGTAAATCATTTTTTTAAAAGGTTAATTTACTGAAGAAACAGTATTTTCATGTAATGAAATACAATGAACTACAAAAAAAATCTATTAATTGACATATTCAAATAGCAAAGTGGAACTACTTCATTTTATATTAATCAATGGTAGAGTCTGTTGAGTTCAAATAATCAGTTTAAAGAGAAGACTTAGATAAATGTGTTGGTTAACACCAGTTCATGGAGCACCAGGTAAGGGGTGTGGTTTAAAATACTCAAATAAGGAAAAGAAAGGGTGAATGCAGGACCAGATAAAAAAATAAAGGCATGTTTGATTCAGGACAAAGATACTGCTTACATTTAGCAGCAAGAGCTATTCTCCATATTCAAAAGACAAGACAGGATTATTCATCTGTAGAATTAGGAATTTATCCTAAAACTGTGTATGGAAACCAGGTAAAGCAAGTTCTTACCTGCATGGGGAGCACGAAGAAGGTGAATATTCTGTTTGACTTCTTTGATATCTTCTGCCTTCTGCAACTCTTTGCTCTTCTTTAACCTGGAGAAGAGGAAAATTAGATTTAATTATCTTTAAAGAGGAGATGTATGCTTTCGTTTTAATGCATGACAACTTCACAGGTATGTACAGCCTGTAAATAACTATCATTATAAAAAAATAAAGTCAAAAAGGATTGGAAAACCTATTTAAGCAAATACTGGATACAAAATCAAGAAAAAAACCTAGCACTGTTTCAATCTGTATCAAAAATCTGTTTAAATCTAAGACTTTGTATTACAAACAAGGAAATGTAACTATTGAGTGTCCAAAGGCTACATTTCCTTGGGCAGCCAATAAGGCAGAGCAGAGCCCATTCAAACTATTTTTCACCCCATCACTTGGATGACTGTGTACAAAATCAAGCAATCATTTCAAACTTTTGATCATGCTGTTTCTGGAAAGGTTGTCCAATACAGACGTGCAAGAGCTCCCATCACACAAATACTTTTCCTCACCTGTTCATAATAAATCTGGCTTGGCGTTTTTGCTTTATTTCCTCCACTCTCTTCATTGCATCAACTGAAATAAAGCAGAAGTTGTTTTAAATGTCTTTACATAACTGCAGCTGAAAATACATGTTATTTTTGCAGGGCAACTCTACCAGCACTCCATAGTACCTGTATATCAGAAATAATTCTTACACTATATAGAAGAAGTTATTCCTTCTTCAAAGAGCAGGAAAAGTGAGTATTCTGTGCAGCAATTATGATTAGTTGTATTTTACAACTTATTTATGCTTTCCCTTTTGTTCCTACATATAATTTCTACAGTTAACCCTCATTAAAAAAGGCTCTACTTGAAATCAGATGCAAGTTACCACCTTCTCCTGTGTGGCATTTACTCATGATACGAGCAGTACTTCCATTTTATAGCAATTGATTCTATGAAACAAACTAAAATGGAATGAGCAGGAAAAAAGAAACAACTGCGTAAGTGTAAAGGTTCCACTTAAAAAGCTGAAGAACCTAAGAGGTTTTGAAGATAATAATTTAAAATAAAACAATGCTGGTCCTCATTTTGTAACCAGTTTCTGAAAAAAATAAACATCAAGCAAAACTCCACACCTGTTCACAACTCAAACTTCCTCCACACAGAATAATTTGCTTGTGATTCCGGTAATTTCAAACAAACACAATCACTACAAAGTCTTCTGAAAACACATTACATAGAGTAAAAAAATTCATCTTTTGTTTTGTTTTTTTCTAGAATGACTCACCAGTCTTGTTCCATAACTCTCTCTGGTATTTCACTGGTTCATTTCTACGTTTTTCAAACTCAAATGAATTATCCTGGATTAAGTAAACACAGATAGAAGCACATTTAAATCAATACATTCCTACTATATCACTCATTCATATAACTTCATATTTTACATTGATTTTTCCCCCCTTTCAGAACATCAGTTCCTAGACTTTTACAACCACTAGAAATAACCAAACTAGAAGGAAATCAAGTGTTTGACCTCAAAGTGTCAGGAGCCACAGTGACTGTCTGAAGAGAACTATTTACTGAAACATCTCCCTCAGCTATTTTCTATTCAGCAAGACAAGTGTGCAGAGAAAACCAATGTGGAGCAGGAAATAGATTAGAATAGATTAGACAGAATAGAATAGACAGGTAGAAGGCAAAATTGAAAATGTGCAGAGTTGAAAGCACTTAGTGCAGGTCAAATAAGTTCTACTCAACAGCCTATAATTTTGAAAAGGTTAAAAAAAACTCCAACCACTATTTCATTTTAAGAATACTGAAACTATAAAATCATTTAAAATTGTGAAACTTAGAAACTGTTATTTCCCACTGTCACAAGCCTATTGAGAAACTGCCTAAAGCCATCTTATGAAAGAACATACCTGCCAAATTAGAACACAGCACTAAGGTCGTATTATTCCTTAGAATATATTAACTATCTCAAAATTGGAGCATATTGTCACCTATTTAGACATTTATAAAGGAATTTTAAATTAAGTTCTTTTCAATTCCACTTAGAAATAAGTTGAAAGCAAGAAACACAGTTATCAAAGATGTTCATTAATCTTGGCTTTTCAGAACCTCATTAAAAAATAAAATCAGATTCTTCCAAGCCAGAAAATCACTGTGTCGAAATGTTTACTGAACTGTTAATATTCTGCCAAAAAATAGGTAATTAAGAGACAGTAATTCTTAAATTATTTAAGGACTGTCACACTAAATGTGAATGTTTAGTATTTTTACTTCCAAAGCAATTTTGCTTTGAAACAGCTTTTAAGATCTCATGCTAGTTCTGAAGCAGTCCTGCCTATGCACAGACTCTTCCTATACACTGCAGGCTTTTAAAGAGACTTCAAAATGTAACTATTCTAGGGGCCTACACAGAGAGACTTCCTGGGGTACCTGTTAATCTAGATTATCTGATTATGCAGAAATTCAACTATCAAATGCCTTGGACTAGGAGTTACCAGTACCACACATCCCCAACACTGACAAACCGCCACTTGACTTGCATCCTAAAGCTGAAATGGGAAATTCCAAGTTACAGTCAAGCTGAATGAATAACTCACTCTCAAAAAACTCACATTCCCCTCCACAATCCCTCAAGTTTACCTAATGAAATAATACAGTTAGGTACCCACCCTAGACTATTCTAGTGTGTCAGTGTAAAGTGTGAACCAATCCTTCTTACCACTGTCAGTTCTTTGCCAGCTGCTTTCCTGAACGCTTTGGTCCATCTCATCTTCCTGGGATTCCGCTTCTTCTTAAAGTTTCTGTGGCATTTTGATTTGCAGAATCGAAATATCTTAAGGAAGAGGGAGGAGAAGAAGAAACCTTAGTCCAATCATGTTATTTGTGCCCTGTTGTAAGAGTCCTATCAAACACTGAGGTTACTGTAACAACACTGCTAACTGGAAATTACATCCATCTTTCAAATATCAGTATTTTTATAAGAAATATAGCTATTAACAGAAATAATTTCAAGCACTATTATTGTTTTTTCATTATAAAGTCTTTTTCACAGCTGCCAGGGATGTGCACAAATACTTATAATTTAGCTGACTATAAATAAAATATACTTGAGTTGTGAAAATGATCATCTACAAAATAACCATAAAACCAAACCTGAAGTATGAATAAACAACTTCTACAGCTGCCAGAACCTTTCAGATACAGCACCATCCTGAAAACAGGAAATCCTCACACCTCTCTACCAACACATACACACACAAAACCATCTATTTTCTGCAATGCAGCTTTAAGCTTTAAACATTACCCCCCAGGAGTCCTAAGCACATCAGTTATGTCCTGGACTGAATTCCCTAAAAACTGTTAAAGCATAAGCCAAACTGGCCTTTTAATTTTTTCCTCTTTTTTCTACACATTCCACAGGACACTAGACTCTTTACTTTAAAATACTCAAAATTACATTTGTTACTCGTGAGTTTTTGAGATCCCTATTTTTCTACAGCCATATTCTCCTTCTCATCTAACATTCAGTTCTAAAGAAAATCAATAGAAAATATGAAATCTCTAGCAAAGCTAAATAATCTTCAAGCAACTTTTTTTTTACACTCTTTACCACACTTTTTCACCTCGACTGCCATTGTATTTTGCTCTTTCACAGATTATCTGTTCACACCTAACCTGCCACTGCGTCATCCTTTTTAAAACGGCGCAGCATGTGCCTGTTTTCGGTGAACAGAACTGTCTCAGTGCCCATCCACCCTGAGCCCCCCTAAGCCGGGTCTCCGTGCAGCCCAGCCCGTTCTGACGTCTGAGCACAGGGAGGAGCCGATTTGTGTCAGCCCGGCTCCACACCGGGCCCCGCAGGAAAAAAGGAACACGGCCAGAGCTGAGACCCACACACGGCATTTCACCCCCGGCACCGCCACCGCAGGGCGAAGCCCAGAGCGCCGGGCACGGCCTGGTGTGACCCCGAACGTGTGTGTCCCCTCAGATCCCGAATGTGTGAGTCCCCTCAGACCCCAAATGTGTGAGACCCCTCAGACCCCGAATGTGTGAGTTCCCTCAGACCCCAAATATGAGTCCCCACAGACCCCAAATGTGTGAGACCCCTCAGATCCCGAATGTGTGAATCCCCTCAGATCCCAAATGTGAGTCACCACAGACCCCAAATGAGTCCCCTCAGACTCCGAGCTCAGCTCTGAGCAGACGGAGCACCACGAGGGACCCCGTGTACAACCCGGGCTGCCCAAAGTTTTACAACCACCTATTCCCCCTGAACCGCCACTTCGCCGAAAAGCACTAAATTAAAGGCTGAGGGTTCCGTACTGCTCTGCGAAGCGCGTAATTTCTTATTAAAAGCAAATATTTCAGCCCCCCCGACTCTTCCCGAGGGCCACAGCTGGGGCCGAATTACTGCATCGCTCCGGCTCAGGGCTCCCTCCCGCTCCAACACACCCAGGTGGCGGCTGCGGCCCCGGCAGCGCCTCACGACCGCGGGGCTCCGGCCCGGGGGGGAGGCCCTGGGCCTGCGCCCGGCCGTGAGGAGCGGGGACCGCGCGGGACCGGACAGGGAGTCCCGGCCCATGCTGGCGGTACCTTGCAGTCGTTGCGCACGAACATGACGCCGTGGCCCGGGTAGATGGGCCCCGAGCAGAAGTAGCACTTCTCGATCCGCATGGCCCCGGCCCGGCCCCGCCGCCG
>VYZS01016100.1:0-15175 GCA_013400695.1 Neodrepanis coruscans
TTTAAATTTTTCTTCTTTTTTATGGTTTCTGGGATTTGAATTTTGGTGTTTTAGGTTAAATTAAATTTCTTTTCACAGTGAATTCAGATGTTGCCATGATTTATAAGAATTTTGGAAAAACCTGGGCTGAGGATCCATTTAAGACAGAAACATTTCCAAATTCCTGCAGATTGTCTTGCTTCATTCCCTGGATTCTGTTCATAGGTGGATTGAAGCAGGAATGCTGTGGTAAAGAAGCTAGACCTCCCTAACCAGGATACAGGTAAGCACGTGAATAATGGGAGAGCTACTGTAAAGGGAAGTTTTTCAAGGTGTTGGCAGAGCAATGCCTCTTATTTCACTAGGGAAATTAAAAATCTAACAAAATTCAGGTGCAACTGGAGGTGACTGTTTTTGGAGCTGGAGATGAGAGTAGGTGGAAGGGAAAATAAGAATAAGGGTGAGCTGTAGTACTACAGGTGAAAACCTTGAAATTGTCCAAAGTATCTTTCCCTTGTTGATAAGGAGAGGTGAGTAAACTTTGGTCAGATGGAGGCTTCACCATATTTTGAAGGTGTTGGACTGGAAAATAATAGAAAAGCCCTGGAAATTTCCCTATGAGCCTAGATATCCTGTATTAATTTCCCTTTGCAAATTTAGTATTTAAATAGTGAGAGTTTGGTTTAAATTTGAACTCCCCCCTTTTTTTTTGTAAACTTAAAAAGAAATCTATTGTTTGAGCTGTCACTGCAGCATAATTTATCCTGCATTTTTTTCAGTGTGCTTTCAGTCACTTTTCATTTTTTACTTCCAAGGCTTAATTAGACTTTTAAAGTCTTTTGTATATTTACTTCCCCGTGGCTACATAACTACAGTTTATAATGAGCAGCCCCTGAGTTTTGTTTGGCTATTGTGGCTTTTCATAGTTAACAGATAAAACTGCAGTAGAAAAATCATTGTTTTCTCTTAGTTTAGAAAAAAAACAGTTTCATGTTGTTTAGCTATCTGAAAGCTAAGTGTCATGTCCACAAGGCAGTTCATATGACTGAAGAAAGATGAGTGATGGATAGAATAGTTTGCCTCTGTCATTTTTACACCTGAGTCAGTATCACAGGAATCTGTATTGGGATGTTCTAGAGAAGTAATTCTGAAATGTTTCAACGCCTACGCTTGTTGGTCCACTCACCCACAACAGTTCCTGCATAAGTTTCCATTTGCTTTTGAATGTGTAACTGAGAGTCTTGCCTGGTCTCATCCAAAATCCTGAGATCCCTTTGACATTTGTATCAGGCATTGATACCTTGATACAGGTATTCTCTGCAGGGCCCTCTTTGCCTTATCAGTTTGGATGGAAACTTCCCCAGGCTTCTGTCTTAGAGGTTGTTATCTATTTGTCCTGGACTCAGAGCAAGCAAGACAAAGTAACTCAGCAACTTTCCAGTTCTGAATATTAGTAGATGTATACCCTACCTGAGATCCCTTTTTGAACCTGCATTTGCACGGAAGAAACTAAACTAAACTGAATAAAAAGTATTCTCTTATTGATAAACCAAAATCAATATATGATAGGACATGGCCATTATGTCTCTATGAAAAAGGCAGGTGTTATATTGTTGATTTAAGGACAGAAACATTTGTATTTATGACAGAAAAGCAGTAATGTTATACTTACAACTGAATGATTACAAAGTTGAAATATCTCATGAAAATTTGAAAGTATCAAATCAATTTATTTTAATTAATCAAAACACCTTTCAATCCTAAGAAAATGACAAATAACAAGCTCATTATTCTTTGTAGTGAGGACAGATGAGTTGTCTTCAATGTCAGTCATGTCGTTCTCATATAATTTTACCCAGTACTCCAGAGAAGGACCTCTAACTTCTTCTGATTAGATCTTCTTGACTAGAGCTCCAAATTTTCTCTCTTCTACTAAAAATACTGAAACATTTAGTTGTCTGTATACATCTTGAGCATATACTTAAATACTTGCTGGAATGTCTTCTGAAAATAAGGACACCCAAGCATGTATTTAAGTGTTTGGTTTTTTTAGATCCAGGGTGGAAATTGTGTGTGTTTTGCAGAGCTGTTTCTCAGAACTGGAGTGCAGATAAATTTTCACACCTAAAGAAAGGAGTCCTGATTTAGGTAACGTCTCACAAGACAATCATGCAGGTTGCAGTGCTCTGTGCAATTCTATGGGGAGAAGTTCCCTGCTGGATGTTATATATCATTCCAGTCTATGTGAAGTTGGTTTCTGGCCTGAGACTGCTCAAGGCTTTTAGTAGCCTTTTGGTCTCCCTGAAGTAGTCTTGTGTGGACTGTGATCACAGTCTGTCTAGAGATGGGACTGTTAATATTAAAAATAATTATAGAAGACTTTGTAAATAACGTTAGGCAGATCAATACTAGTTTTTCTTCAATATTATCTTTTTTATTCATGTAAGGCCTATAGGTCTCATCCAGCACTGTTACTACCCTTGTATGAGCCATGGAGCTTATTGAACTTATTGCTAGCTGACACTGATTTAAATGAATGGGTGCAGACAGGCAGTAGTAACTTATTTCATTGTGAAAATATTTCAGCATTGTTAAAATGTTAAGTATACATTTCTTTCTTGCTGGAAATGTTTAAGCATTTATTTTACTTTTTTCCTGGCGAAAATGAAATAATTAGTTTAATTCAGTTTAAAATTGAAACTTAAAATTAAATTAAATTCCTTAATTAAAACACTTACTATTTAAGATAATTTTTGTAGGCAGTTTAAAAAATAAAATCAAATACATTAAAATATTTTTAAAACGTTTAGAGAGCTGAGTGATATCCTTATCTTAAATATATGACCATGCAAAGACAACCAGCTACCTCAGCCTTCCCTTTGGAATTGTGTTCTTTGATTCATGGAGAAGGTCCGGCTTAGCTCATATCACAGACAATTTATACTATGGAAGGACTATAAAGCTTTAAATTTAGGTTTTTTTACCTTTTGGTCTTTTTTTAATAATCATTTCAGTGGATGATCCTTTTGGAGAAAAAGCATTTAGAAAGCAATATATTGATAATTCTTCTTATACAATATTTTTATTTTACTTTTTATTAGTAAACCATGAAGAAATTTAAAACTGACAATATTGTGGGGTCTTTTTGTTGCTACTGATAACTACATACTCAACCCTGAACTGTAATGTGATGTGTAGACCTTAAGGAGGGATTGTTTGTCTGAAGGACTTATTTTTTAAAAAGTATGCCTATTGGTATTGTAAAAGAAATTGCTTCCACCTCCAAACCTTGCTTTCCTTATCACCTTAAACTTGTACCATCATAGATATAAAAATGTTACATGACAGAATATGTTTACACAAAAGAGGGATAAGTAAATAAAGAAAAACAGAAAAATTGGTATGGAGATCTCCATCTTTATTGAAGCCAAAGATCAAATTGTTAACAACAGCAAGGATGTGATCTTTTGTTTCTGGTGCCTCATGAAGTGTCCTTTAAATAGTGAAGGCCTACATCAATTTTCAAGCAGGAATTGCAAAAATGTTCATTTTCACAAAAGTACTACACTGTGAATAACAAGGTCTTGACAAAATTGACTCCTAGAATGATGTGCTAGATTATTCCTAAAGATACTGCATGTGTTTCTCCCACACACATTTATATTTCTCAAATGACAGTAGCATGACTTTGCCCTCTCACAATTTCACCTTCTTACTTTGTTACTTTGATATACCAATTATATGGTTCTTGTATGAAAAATTTTCTGACACAACTTTTAACAGAAGTACACAAGAGCTTTTCTACTTACTGAAGATTATTCTCTTTGCATAAAGTAATTGCAGTCCTTTTTAAAAA
Organism: Neodrepanis coruscans; assembly: GCA_013400695.1. Taxonomy (NCBI): domain Eukaryota; kingdom Metazoa; phylum Chordata; class Aves; order Passeriformes; family Philepittidae; genus Neodrepanis; species Neodrepanis coruscans. The sequence goes on from VYZS01016100.1 coordinate 3,836, forward strand.
AATCTCTTGTACTGAAGAAAATGTAATGAAGATAGTTCTAACTTATTCAAAATTAAAAGCTATTTTAAGCTATTTCAAACATACTTATGTCTCTAAAATTTTAGTACTTGGTTGAAAATGCATACTTCAATTTTACCAAACAAAATTACATTTTTACTATCTGTTCTCTGGCACATTATTTTGTAAGTTTATTGATTTTTAATCTACTTTTAAATTGTTATAGCTTCTATCATCCATGCTATTGTAAAAGGAAAAAAACCCCTGTTTTCTTGAACTGTAAAGCCACACATGAATCTTTATTATTAATTAGATTTTGAATAATGCCTATTGTATATGGTCACAGTCTCCTTTCTGTTTTAAGCAGAGAGTGTGTGACAATCTTCTGAGCAGCTCTGAAGACCTTCCCACTGTTCCAGAGAAAAGAAAGTGTTAAGTACCATGAACAAAGTGAAATGCTTTAAGAAGGGCATTTTAGAGTAATGTTCTTCTGTTACAATCAGATAATTATGAAAACACCTCCCCGCCCCCAAGGCAGTGCTTCTGATAAGAGTCTGCACTGCGTGCCCATTCCTCTGCATATTAGGATGTTCACATCTGACACTCAGTGGGACTGGAACCTCCTTGCCAAAACAGACCATCAGAAGTTGTGTCCAACGCAGATTTCTCACACCTAGTTGAATACGGTAAACATAATTCCCACAGAGAAGCAGTGCTGGCTCTGCAAAGAGCAGTGCCAGCATTTTGAATATTAAGAGGTTGTCTGCTTCTTTCTGGAAGGACCAGACATCCTAGCAAAACTAGAAAACATGTAAGAAGGATGCTGCTTTTCATTTGTTCATGATTCCAGCACAGTGGGCTTTATCACCTTTCTGCTAGCTTTGATAAGAGGCTACAGGAATGGCATACTGCTTCCCCGCTACTGCTTTGGGAAGACTGCAGTTGAAACTTCCTATATAAAGTCAGATGTAACACTGAAATCAATAGCTGAATATGAAAAACTTGTTACTTTTTCATTTTGTCACTTCTCTTTTAAGAGGGATTGGACTAGATGACCTTCCAGTTCTACATTTATAACCCAAATTATTCTGTGATTCTATGATTTTAAAACTTTATGTACTGACTGAGGTATTTGGGAAGTTTTTTTGCTTTTCATTTAGATATATAATGGTGTCTCTTTTTTTTCTGTAGGGAGAAAAGAACAGAAAGTGCTGCTTATTTTGTTTCATATTTAAACAACGGAAATGGTTATTAAAAATTTCCAAGCTTTTGTTCATGTTTTACTTGTCCAGCCCATTTGAGCACCTGCTAGATTAACAATCTTAAAATTACTAAGACTCTTGAGAAATGTGTTGTTCCAACAAAAAATCTAGAATGTTACTATATCAAAGACAAACACATAATTGAATGAATCACTATTTCCCACCTAGCACTCATTGCAGTGTTATTGCAAAATAAACCTATCTAAGTGCAAGGAGAAAAAATAAAAGCTGGAGAGAAATCAAGTCAATATGCCTGAAATGACTAGAATTCATTTGAAGGGAATCAAAAAGAGGAATGATTGTAGTGATCAACATCAGCCTAGAAAATACTTTTGGTTACACCTGTCCTTGATGCTCTACTGCCTTTCCACCTAGCTAAATCCGTGTATCTTCTTATTTACCACCTGGCTGCTAATGGCTGGTGATTTGAGCCTGCACAAATTTAGTAGCTGGAATCTTCCATTTTCTTCTACTGCTGCTAGTGAAGCATCTGTTTTGTTTGGCTCAGGATCAGAAAGATGTAAGACACTGTGACGATGCAAAACAGATGTTATATGAGGAGCTTTAGTACCTGAACTCTGAATCCTGCTCCCTAGCACGTTTGCTCTTAAGACAGACTTTTTATTTTACTTATCTGTATTAGCAAGGCCATCTGAGCAGTGATAAGGTAGTGGTCACAGCTCTTAATGACTTGGTAGGAGTAGGGGCACTTGATGCATTTCAAACCAAGTTCACATGTGCTGGAATTATAGGCCCCTGAGCACAAGAGAAAAATGTCTCATTCTATAAGACACTGTGTGATCCTGGTCCAGGAACAGGATGAGATATAGATCCAGTTTCTCCCCATCAACCTTGTGGCTGTAAAACAATGCAGTAGGAGTTCTACAAATGCTGCCTTGGTATTAGATTTAGAAAATAGTCACCTTGTATCTGAGATGGGATAGCCCTACCCAAATACAGTCTCTGTATTTCCCGTCACTGTTTTCCATCTCTACCAGGAGAGGTGTGGGGTGATAGATAAGATCATAAAAGAAGAGATAAACTTTTGATGGTTTCCTGGAAGATCCCAGCACCTGGGGAGACATTCCTGGAAATTGATAAGTCTCAGTGTGAAACACGATTGACTGAAGAAGGGTAACATCTGCCTTTCTTCTAAGACTTCCGGAGCCATGAAGCCAAACATTACCTTTGGACCTTTGTCTTGTCCTTTGTCTATCCCAAGGCAACAGTATAATACCCCAAACTTTTGTTTATTTTGCCTGACTGTCACTTTAACTTGCCTAAGAGGAAAACAGTATAAAAAGAGATTGGAACCTAGAGAAAAACTAGGGAGAAATTCCATCCATATTTGCTGCGGTAGCTGAAGAATGCTTCTCTCCCTCCACTCCACTNGGCCCCTGAGCACAAGAGAAAAATGTCTCATTCTATAAGACACTGTGTGATCCTGGTCCAGGAACAGGATGAGATATAGATCCAGTTTCTCCCCATCAACCTTATGGCTGTAAAACAATGCAGTAGGAGTTCTACAAATGCTGCCTTGGTATTAGATTTAGAAAATAGTCACCTTGTATCTGAGATGGGATAGCCCTACCCAAATACAGTCTCTGTATTTCCCGTCACTGTTTTCCATCTCTACCAGGAGAGGTGTGGGGTGATAGATAAGATCATAAAAGAAGAGATAAACTTTTGATGGTTTCCTGGAAGATCCCAGCACCTGGGGAGACATTCCTGGAAATTGATAAGTCTCAGTGTGAAACACGATTGACTGAAGAAGGGTAACATCTGCCTTTCTTCTAAGACTTCCGGAGCCATGAAGCCAAACATTACCTTTGGACCTTTGTCTTGTCCTTTGTCTATCCCAAGGCAACAGTATAATACCCCAAACTTTTGTTTATTTTGCCTGACTGTCACTTTAACTTGCCTAAGAGGAAAACAGTATAAAAAGAGATTGGAACCTAGAGAAAAACTAGGGAGAAATTCCATCCATATTTGCTGCGGTAGCTGAAGAATGCTTCTCTCCCTCCACTCCACTTGGAACACCTCAGGGTGAGTGTTCATTAACTAATTTTGCTTTCTTTTTTTATAGGAGAACTATTTGGGGTCTGAGAGGTGCCCATGGGCAGCTGGGGAGTGAAGTCAAGGCCTTGCTGTCAGAGGCGGAGAATGGGGAAGGCCTCGAACGGGGAGGCCAATCAGCAATGAGTGACACCTGCCACTGAGAAGGGGTATATAAACTCGGGGGATCGCGTGTTCGGGGAGTGCATCTTTGGAACGGGTCTATAACCTGCTCCCTGTGGGCACAAAATAAATTCTCATAATGAGAATTCGTTGTGAGTTTGGTTACCGCATGCCAATACTTAATACTTTGCTTTACTCTAGGGTGGGTGTATCGCTATTAAGTTTTTTTAATGGTAAGTGTGTTTCATTGTCTACTTTGTTTCACTGTTAGGTTTGTTACGCAGTTAAGGTTATTTTGCTGTTAAGTTCTAAGGTTTGGTTTTGCTCTAGTGTGAATATATTCTACTAGTAAAGTATTTTTACCCTGCTTTAGTATAGAAGGTTTTGTTATTAAGTTGCTTTGTGCCAGTTTGTGTAGTTTGCTAGTAGGTTGGCTGTACATAGGCTCAGTATATTTTTCTAGTTAACACGTTATGAAAGACATATAAAATCGTCTAAAATTTTCATGATTCATATTTGGTATTCATAAACTCATTATGTTGTGAACTCATCAGAGTTAGTCCATGATATTGTGGTGCTGATAGTTCTCAACAGCAAAACAACACACAGGATGGGGCTTGCTGAGCGGCCTTACTTTCTCTCTTGCTATTTAAATGAAATCCCCCAAAAACTTCCTGTCCAGATTCAGCAGACCTGTTAGTGAAGGGTCTCAATTAAGGAGATTCTAACAGATTGGTTTGGAGATTCCTCCGGGGGGTGGAACACTAAATGGCTCAAACCAAAAAATTAATAACCACAGGACAGAAATTCTCATTTTTTTCTGTTCCTCTTTGCATGAAAAGAGGCAAGGCTAGACCTTGCAGTGGGAGAAGAGGCAGTTCCAGCAGCATCTGGTAGGAGAGAGGGAGAAGTGAAGGGTCAGCAGGGCAAATAGCAATGGACTACACAGGATCTGAAAGTAACTTGTGGCATGAGTCTCTGCCATCGAAACACAAGTTCTCTTGCTTTGAATCAGGCTGATAATTAAGAATTTTCAGTTGGTTATCCCTCAATTCATAATGGAGGGAGATACATCAAGACTGAACAGAGTTGAAATTAAAAATTTGTTACTCAAGTATGTAATAGTAACATGAAGGTTTCTATATATCGACAATGATGTTTTGAGTTTGTAAAGTATTTTACAAAACGTGGGCATTATTGCTCACAAAAGAAACCTGAATTAGTGCAACCATGCCAGAACCATAATTTTCATCTGAATAATTGCCATAAGCAGTGCTTCTTAATGGGAGAAAAACAAGGAATATATTTTTAAGGTTTGCATAAGGTCAAGTAAAAGCTGCTCACCTAAATTTTCTGAGGTTTTATTGTAACAGAACGGTGCAGAGTGGCATATTGCAACATATAATACTATCTGCTCTATTGAGGAATATGTGATGTTTCTCAGCCTTGTAACTGTCACAACCATCTCCATACCCCCCTTAGAAACAATAACTATGTTTTAACTTCACATTCCAAGAGTGGATAAGACATGTTGTACAGTTCCAACATAATCTGTGGAACAGAAGCAACACAAAGATAGTACATATGGTGCCATAATACTTATCAATAAAATGCAACATTTGTATATTTTGACAGAGATGATCAGAAAGACACAGGAAGTAACACTACGTTGAAGGAGGAAAATAGTACATGCAGTCTGAAGTTAATTAACAACATCATTATCTTGATCAGCCAATTAACTGGAAATGTGTAAGAAAAGTGAAGTCTGTATAAGAAAAAAAAATTACAAGATACACATTGAGGCCTTAACTTTTGGCTGCTGTAGTTTCACACAATAATTATGTGTATAACAAGAAGTAATTTATTATTTTGGATATTTCAACTAAAAAATAAGAATAATTTGATTGTATCATGCATGAAATATAATTTTAATAATAGAAAAAAAAGTCAGAAATCTGAATAAAGGAAAGCTTTAACACATTATTTACCAGTACTGAATTCAGTACTGAAAATGTTATTTTGTAGAAAGAGAGTGAAGCATTTCCAGCATATTTCTGTGCTGGATAATGTCACATTTACCTGAATAATTTGCTATTATGATCGCTTTGGTTTGACAAATGCATTTGAGCTGTCAGATTGTGTCTAAATGCAGCCACCCACTTTTTTTTTTTAGTCCCAAATTACACTTGACAATTATTGTTAAACTCAAGGTGCCTCCTTGCAAAACCAATTCACTCCTTGCAATTGTGTACTTTCTACTAACTAATCAATAAATAAGCTATTTACATGGCCTTTGGCTTCTAATTCAGTCACTAGCTTTTAACAGAAATCACTGCCTTGGAAGCAATTAGGACCTTTAAAAGAATTGAAACAGTTATATATAATTAAGCTTTTCTGCCTGCATATTTATGCTTTGATACCAGCACACAGAGAAAAAAATTAAAATCTGTGAGGATTTTGCCTCTTTCACTTAAAAAAAATACTGTTTTCTCTTTATTTTTTTTTTTTTACTTTTACATAGAAGAAGAGTTTCTATGCTACTTGCCTAGAGAGAGCTAGAAAAAAAGGAAATCTGTGGAATGCTCATAGAAAATGTAGTAGTCCTAACACCTCCCAGTAATCCTCTTGGCAGCTTTGAATTTATACCTTGCTGAGAATTAATGATTTTTGTACTGGGATATTGGTCAAGATTCACTAGCTTCAGAAGCAAACCATTGATGACCTCTTGTTACGTCTCATTTGTTGCCCATAGGAAATTGCACCCACAGGAAGGTGCACCAAACTCATAAAAATATCCTTGATAAGGGTGGAGGAAAAGAGAAAAGATAATGTCTGGATTATCTCTTTCTTATGTCTGTCTGCTGACAGAAGGACAAAGAAATTTGACTTTCATGTTCAAAGGATTTAGTGAGGTCTAAAGAACAGTAACATTGGCAAGTTGCACTTTGTCCTATTCTTAATCTTTTCAAATAACAGTATTATTTCCACAAATCTGAAGTTGGGTGAGATGTTCAAATACAATGTGTTTCATTTCTCCCAGAATTACTGACATGCCCCTTCATTAATTAGCCTAATGAAAAGAATCTTTTGCATGAATTGGGGGATAGCAGCATTCAATTATTTCCTTCCTGTCAGGGTGGATGTGGTTTCCATGAGTCAACAAAGAGATATCCCTTATACTCATATCATTCAGAAAGTTGAAATGCTTGACAAAATCTGCTTGAGATCAGTAGAGAACTGAAGCTTTCACACATATGAGCTGAAGAAAAGCAAGTGGGTAAAGGGAATTATCTTTGAATGAAAGACCTGACTCAGTGAAGAAGATACCTAGATGTCTTGTTTCACAAAGTAGTTCAGGTCTGGGAAACCTCAAATATCTACTGCATGGAAAGAGGTAACATTAGAGCAACACATCCTGTTATGTTTAAATCTAGGTTGTCTCTATGGCTCTCCTCCCACTATAAACTTTAGAGTGTATATTCATCATGTCTGCAGATTCACCAGCAACGGCAAAGTTGGAAGTCTGAGAAGTGAACACTGCACAAGGTGCAGTAGTTCTTTTTGCATGCTGTGTCCTTTCCCCATTACTTTTCAGTGTTGTCCAGTTGCACTCATTCAGAGCTTCCATTCAGGACCTTTTTTCTTTTTATTAAATATTCAGAGAATTTCCTACATTGCAGTCTTTACCTGTGACATGTTAGATACAGTATAAGGAGCTCTTGAAAACCAAAGGCTCTCTTGCTCCCTAAATTCTTTTGAGATTTGCTACCATTTGTCCATCATGACCCTGATAAATCTTCCTACTTAAGACAGTTTAAAACTTTTCAATAGGTCACTAGAACTCACAGCATCTTTTAAAAAATTGCCTCAAAGGAAAAAAAGTTGATGAAAAGCAGAAGAGAGATAGGTCTCATTCCAATGTTTTTTAGGAGCTTTTTGCTATCCCAGTTTTTGTCATGAAGCCACTGAACATATGCTTTTTGCATTTACATTGTGTATTTAATAACTCACCTAGACACTGTGTTTTCGGTGGGGATGTAGCTGCTAAGTTTTGCTCTGAAAGTCCAGTCTAACAAAGAAGGCAAACGTTGATTTAAGATTGGGCAACAAACCAGAATGTCTCCATGAATGGATTTTGCATTATTTAACAGAAGCACCAAGTCTCCGTTCTTTTGAGTTAAGGAAACTAAGGGTAATTGATATCACTGAGTAAAGTATTTTATCCTTATTCTAGCCAGATGCCGGTGTTTTCATACATAATTTTTGCAAGTGAAAACATGAAAATCTATGGGACTGCAAGGCATAGTTTGTCTTTAACCAGTTATTTATTCTGTCTGTTAGACCTTGTATAAGACCTTGTATAGGACCTCAGACATGCACTGGGAGAGGGTAAAATCTGGTGTTTCTGCCTTGCAGAAGCAGCAACAACCACCTTATATTTGACTTGCTCAGGTTACTACAGATATGATACTAATAAAATACGTTTGTACATAGTTGCAATGATTCAGTGCAAATCTTGTTTTGAATAAAAAATCCCATGTTATGATGTTTTGTTTTGCCTTAGAAATGTAAATTGCGCAGAAATATGTCGACAAGTTTAGCACTGTAAAAATGTATGCCATAGTTTTTATTTGGAAAATTATTTGAGTGATGAAAAAATTGGAAATAGTCATATAGAGCAACAAGAACTGCAATGTACCTTAATTTTGTAAAAGGGAAAGAATAAGTCTCATGTAGCTTTACACTGTTCCCAGGTTTGGAGTTCTGGGATTTTTTTAATATTTAAGCAAATGTTCATCTACAAATAGGAGTTTCATTGCACTGTTTCTCCACTAAGAACTGGAAATGGATATGGGAATAATGTACTTCCCTAAAAGTTGGGATAATGTGTAATATATGGTGAGAGAGTGGTGGATTTAGGTCCAATCTTTATGAAATGCTGCATCCCTATGGTTCCTAGAGAAGGAGTTGTATTATCTTTTCTTTGCACCACGTCTCAGTTTGGATGGTTTTGTTGTCAAAATGCTACCTATCCTGTCTTCTTTCCCTCCTTTTGAACTCTCAGCTTAGCTGCAATATTGTGTGCACAGAACTTTTTTGGTGGTTTTGGACTGTTGTAGCTAATCTTCCAGCCATGGAGTTGGGAGAGTGACATTTTTTTCCTATTCATAGACTGAGTTCACACCAGATCTCAACTGTGGCAGATACACCTGAGCTGAAGGGCTTGGAAATGGCTTTTGGATTCACAAAAACCGGTATTGCTGTAAGTCTTATTACCAGTCTTGTCCTTTTCAGCAGGATTGTGTCTGCGGTCTGTTGTGCTGTTGCTGCTAATGAATGGGATTCTTTGACTTATTTTCTAGCAAAGAATCACCATTTCCTTCACCATCACTGTTTGCTTATGAAGTCGAGACATCATGGCATGCATTCAGCCCTTTGTATTGGAGGACACACATCATTCACCTTTGTTAAGAATCTCCCAGCATTTGCTAAGAGTGAATAAAAGGATCAAAGCCTGGTCAGTTGCATGCTGACATTAAATGTTGCCAAGGCAAGCTCAAAGGATAGATATAATTTCTGCCTACTGTGCTGTATTGATCTTGTTTTTATGTTGTTAAAGTAATTAAAATTATGTCTGTGACAACAACTTGTAAAGTCCCTCAGACACAGAAATGAACTACCTTTATAGAAATGAACAGTCTTGTAAGAAAGAGACACAGTGAAAAAAGAACATCAGAGCCAGAGAGAATATTATATTCATTTTCCCATTTTCTGCCTACTCTGAGCAATATTATTCCTTGCTACTGGAAGGATCAAGAAAATGAAGTGCTGAGGCCTGAACATCAGCACCTGAGTCAGAGTTGACCTCTAGATGAACCTTCTAACCTAATTTTATATTTAGCCATGTATCTGATTATTAGCAAATATTCTGTATAATACAACTACACCTGTGTAAACATGTATGCTTGTTAGTAAGATGTATTGGGATCCACTTAGTGAAGGTTTGTATCTCTTCATAAGTGAGATATGAACATATCTTTTTTTCTGTGTTTAGAAACCGATCAAGGCCATGGAAGTAGATGGCTGGTCTTGTTTCACAGAAAATGATCCAAATTTACTCCTCTGATTTTCTTCTGAGCCTTGGCCAGGCTTTGGGTGAAACCCAAGGAGAGAAGAAAGACAGATATTTTTTACACTAAGTAATGATGTAAACTTGTTTGTCTAACAATATAAAAGCTGAAAGATGCAAGTGGATGCACTGTGTAGGATTGCCCAGTTACTGGGAGTGGTTCTCTGACCCTTTGCTGCACTGGGGCTCCCCNGAAAATGAAGTGCTGAGGCCTGAACATCAGCACCTGAGTCAGAGTTGACCTCTAGATGAACCTTCTAACCTAATTTTATATTTAGCCATGTATCTGATTATTAGCAAATATTCTACACCTGTGTAAACATGTATGCTTGTTAGTAAGATGTATTGGGATCCACTTAGTGAAGGTTTGTATCTCTTCATAAGTGAGATATGAACATATCTTTTTTTCTGTGTTTAGAAACCGATCAAGGCCATGGAAGTAGATGGCTGGTCTTGTTTCACAGAAAATGATCCAAATTTACTCCTCTGATTTTCTTCTGAGCCTTGGCCAGGCTTTGGGTGAAACCCAAGGAGAGAAGAAAGACAGATATTTTTTACACTAAGTAATGATGTAAACTTGTTTGTCTAACAATATAAAAGCTGAAAGATGCAAGTGGATGCACTGTGTAGGATTGCCCAGTTACTGGGAGTGGTTCTCTGACCCTTTGCTGCACTGGGGCTCCCCAGCTGATGTGTGGGTCTGGATGATGGTAATTTATTAAAGTGATGTATCTTTCTTAATCACAATACATACTATTGTAGTAACGATTAGGTGCACTGCTAAGTTTATACTTTTGCAGTCCTTTTCTTCTTTTAATTCTTTGCTGTTTTGCACTATAGTAAATTTATACACTTGTTCCTTACAGTTAGTGTCTGTATTTCTTGTTCCTACCCTTGTCTCCTGACAAAACAGGAAATCACTACTTATACTTCTGATCCCTCTACCAATCGTCCCAGAGGTCTGAAGTCTCTTTTGATTGCCCTTGGACTTATCATTGTTACTTTGTCCCTGCCAGTTTGAACAATCAATGGTGGATTGTAATCAGAGGGCCTTAGACTGAGGAATTTTTCAATAATGTCCCTTACTCAAGCCCCTGGGAGACAGCAGACTTCCCTGTGAGTTAAGTCTGGTCTGCATATCGGGCCCTCAGTTACCATTAAAAAGGGAATCTCCTATTGTGACTACCCTTCTTTCCTGTTAACAGAGGCAGTCTTGATGCACAGTACAGGTGGTGTTTTATGAGGCCACACTACCCCGGAAGGACCTTCATGCACCTCATCAGTTGTCTGGTCTTCTAGTGCCAGAGCCTCATACCTGTTGCAGAAAATACAGGTCTTATCTGCCAGATTTTGAGATGGAGGAGGAACCTTCCAGCTGGTATGTGCAGTGACCAGCTCCAGCCTTCATCTTTAGCAGACCCTTGACTAACAGTCCTTTGACGAATTTCCCTTTGGGGTTCTGTGTCCACCTGCTTCTCCACTATAATGGCAGTTTTTGACACTTACAAGGATCACTGAAAATAATCTGTGTATCTTGTTCACTCAAACACTATGTAGCCTGTTCACTTCTTCCTGTAGCTCCTTCATCTGGTGACACAGCTCTTCAACCATGGCACACCTTCTGCAAAACTACTGTTTGTCAATCCCAGCCTCATGAGTAGGCAGCAGGCACATTTGGCAATTATTTATCAGTATCCTTCAAAATTAACACATAATTTTATTTTGCTCAGAAAGACTATGCCAAGTTTTCAGAAACTTCTGTGCTCAAAAAAT
>VYZS01016101.1:18636-35642 GCA_013400695.1 Neodrepanis coruscans
GTTTGTTTTAAAGACACTCATCATTAACACAGCAGATGCTACCCAGGGTTGTTTTTTAAAGATCTGAACAACACTACACTTTTGATGGTGGGGGGACAGAGAGAAGTTCACAGGGTTGGCCTCTCAGAAATCAGAAGAACATTTTAAAAACATGTCTGGTATCTGCCAAAGAGGCTAAAAAGAAGACAGGAGAAGGCATCTCTATAATTTAGAAGCTGAAGCACAATGCCATTAGATAGAACTGACTTTTAGTACTCTGTTAAATACATTTCAACCCCGAGAATGAAAAGAACTGTTAATGATGAGTGTCTTTANTTTGAAAATAAGTAATATTCAAAATGTGTGCCCACAGTGGGAAATTTCCTTCCCCCATCCCCAAATCCTTAGAAAACCCTTGAGGACATTAGAGACTTCAATAAACCATTAAAAAACCTAAGGACGTAATGAAAACATCAAATGATACCCATTTAAATTTCTTTCCATGAAATGGAACCCACATACAAAGATGTTCAGTTAGAAAGCCCAGTACCAAAGAAGCAGCTATTCACAAGATTAAATACCTTTATATTTTTAATTTAAAATACAGAAACAGTTTTTGAACAAGACATCACATTCTATTTCCTTTTCCCTCAGTTCCCTTACGGAGGGATCCAGAGGGAATTGCTAAGACAAGTCAAAAAACCCCATGCACATGCCATTCTTATTCCTACAGTTCATGCATTCAGCAGTTTCATTTAAGGTAATACATCATAATAATCAATGAATAAAAAACTTTCTGAATTATGGAAACAATGGAGACAATCCAGGAACACACCCTCCTTTCTTCTGGAATGAAATTCCTTGTACACAAGATACTCCTTGCAGACATCTACCAATACTTAGATTTTTAGAAAGACTGTTTCATAAAATAAGCAATACCCCAGTGCTGTGGGAAAGGACAAATGACTAACCAGTTTGTTTTCTGGTTGCTGAATGAATTCTTTCAGTTGCTTTACAGTAGCCAGTCTTCGGTCTCTGTCGTCTTCCCGAGTAATCCTCCGAAGAAGATTTGACAGTCGAGACTCGTCAGAATAAGACAACGATCGCTCTGGGAAAAAAAGACATTCTTTATTTTTTTCCTACAGCATTTGATCAATAACAGAAAATGCCACCCAGAAAGTTATTTGTGAACTTAGCAAGTCATAACAGTAATTCGCGAAAAAAGGAATTCATGATTTATTTTAAACTTAGTGAGAAGAAAATTAAACGTAAAATCTGATTAAGCTGCCAAAATATTTCATTTCTTCCCATGGACAGCCCAATACCTGCATAGAACTCATTCAGAACTAAGCAGAACTGTTTTATTCCCACACAAAACCCTGGATTTAGCTCCCTTCTACATAAATGGAACTAAAATAAAAGGGTGTGTCAAAATTAAATCAGACTTTTGATTGAATAAACAAACAAGAATAATTCAACAAATAATATATAAAGAAAACCTCCTGGATAATGAGTAGCTCTGATAGGCAGCAGGGTTCTGCTTTGGAAAAGAAAATAAATCAACTCTTTATTGAGGCACAGAAGCCCACAGGGTGCAGAGGTGCAGAGACTATTTGCTTAAGCAGATCATAATGCAGGAAAATTAACATCTACCTAAGAAGACATTTCATTAAAATTGATCAGCAGCACTCACTATGAGAGGAGGTCACAACTCAGCTTACCTGATTTAGGTAACCATTACCGAGGAATTCATCCAAATAATTCCTTTCCCTCATTTGCAACAAGGAAACAAAGTTTCTCTCTCGAAAGTTTAACATTAATTGGCAGATTCATTAAACATGATGAGGTTTTCTTAATCATGTCAACCAGACTCTAATGAAAACATCCAATAAGACTACTGACAGCTTTTTGCTCTGGTATGTTACATATCAGACAACTGAAGGAAGCAGCCAGAAAGGCAACCTGGTTCTAATGGGAAGGCTACAATGGAAAAATACTGACAGAAGATGTCTGCCAACCTGGGAACCTGGAGCATCCTTCAAGGGCAGCTGGGGACCTAAGAACACAAGACAGCCCAAGAAACCCTTGATAAACACAAAACCAGGAAAATGAAACAAAAAACCTATGGTCTGCAAAAGGTGAAAAATAGAGGAAAACACCCTGGGAAAGCTGGATGGAAAGAAGGAATGGGCAACAGCTATTGGGAAAGAAAAACCAGCAGCATCTACTGGCTGTTGCAAGAGAAAATCAGTAGTTAACGAAAGCTACTGGTGGCTCAGGGTGGTTGCATCCCACACACCCTCACATGTCTAACAATATAAAAACAAACTGCTTCTCACAATGAAGCTTCCCCTGGGAGCTCCACCTGCCAAGGGTTCTCTGAGCTCTCCTGGGCAGACCAGACCCTCCCTGGGGATGCCTGACTGACCCCCAGCCCTGGGGTGCAGATCAGCTTTGAAGGGAGAATTGGTCTGTCATTAATCAGCCCCACTCCTGGGAAAGGCATGGGGAGAGCTGCACAGGTAACAGTCTGAACAGTATGTAACTGAGCATGTAAGTATCAAAATCATATACTTGCTTCACTAATGGTAATTTACAGCACCTTGAAACAAATTTAAAGAACAAAAAAACCTTTGTGTCCTTATGTATTACAGATCCCATGAACCCACTCACAGGCCAGTAACTCTCACAGGTCACGACATCACGTACAGGACACCACGGCTTCTCTTTTATAGTCACGAAGAACATTCTCAAACTTATTTTCGTGTCTGTGTTTTTTGAATTTTAAAATAAAAGTATGAACAAAATAGGCTTCAATAATCTGTTTCTTGCCAGGCATCAGTTTAAGCAATTAATTTTGAAGACACCTGACATTCTGAAGGATTAGGCAGGCTTAGCAAACATTAAAATAGCAGTAAGAGTCTGAAGGATCAAATCTACGTTTTGTTCCTTGCTAACACAACTACACAAGACAAGCAGAGAAGTTACCTGACAGGCATGAACTACACTTCTTTGGAGATATTACTGATTTTACAGAAGACTAAGGCATACACAGTCATTTAGAGAGAATTTTCCCCTTGCTTTATCTAGAAACCACAGGCTTCAGTAGTGGACAAAAACTGTTGCTGGTGAAAAACATACAGAACCACAACCACCAAACCACCTTCTGAAGCTGTATCTGAGGCCTTCCTGAGGGATGGTGCCACACCTACAGTCCCTGCTATTTGGTCACTGGCATTGGAATGCCTACTTTCATTTCTGCCCAGAGTTGAGCCAGCAGCTGTGGTTCAAGACTTGGCTGCCAATGGCCAATACAAAGCCAGACTCAGAAGGATGGATCTAGTGCAGTTATCCACCCCAAAAAATTTGATCAGTGCTGAAGAAGAAAGAGAACTAGTAGCAAGAAGACTGCTGCCTGCCCACAGGTGTGCCAGGACCATCAGTCCTCTAAAATCTGAGCAGTTGTGGTTGGTCACCAGAACAGCAGAAAAATAATTATTTTTGTTCTAAATTCAAATGTAATATTTTAGAAATGTAACACATGCAAACAAAAATGGAAGTTCTTTTAAAGCTTTGTTTTATAACAAAATTAACACAGACTGCAATACACAAAATAAGAGGTGCAACTGCTATTCATGAATAATTCCACATGGAAACTCTTCCACAGCAGGTGCACTGTGTTCTACACCACTGAATGGATACTGAAAGCTTAAGTTCAACCAAACCTACACACATCATTCCAAATACCATGTTTTTGAAACAGTCCTGTCACCATTTGCACCTGAGTTTTTCCACCTGCAAAGCACTGAACACTCTCATCTTTTGTCTCCTCTGAAATACAAATCCCTGAGAAGAAACAGCATATCCTTCTATGTTTATAACGTGCCTGGCATCAAGCAGCCACAGTTTTTAGTAGTGGTCTATCTACTACTTAAACTAAGTGATGCAGTAAGTGACAGTGCTTAGTCATAAGTAAGTTTCTATTTTCATTCAAAGGTCCTTGGAATAACTTTCTTCTTTTTTTTTTTTTAAACTATGATTCACACGTCAAATAGTGGGAAGAGGCAAGCCTTCTTTCTCAAAAACACAAGCCCAGCATTTTTGCACCCTCTTTCAACTTCAAATTTGTTCTGGCTGCATCTCCAAGGCCTTGCCCACATTCTTTTGATGCCTGCAGTTCCTCCCCAGCCTCTGATCCTCAGCTGAGCAAGAGGGAGCATGAGCTGTGGCAGGCTCAGGAGTACACACCAACTGAGTAATCAGCTGCACTGGGATGTGGTGAGTGGCTGACCTGCAGGCCAGTGAGAACAGGCAAGGGCTGAGCTCACCACTGCTGCTCTTCTCACACCAGGGACTCATTCATTAACAATTTTACACTTGGCCACCAATTTTCAACAAATCCAACAGTCAATTCTCCTTCTCAGAGCCCTCAAACTCTTTGCCAAACTTGCTGACCTAAATAAGGGTCCAAAAGCCTTTTAAAGGAAGTTGAAAGATTGATACCCTAAGCCACAGAGTCAAGGGATCTGCCCAACCTATGGAGGCTGTGTCAATGCAGGGAACAATAAATACAAAATGACAGTTTCCATCAACATCACCTAATCATAAATAAAACAATTAAATGCCTATAGAGTGCCTGATCATAATGAACATTTTTTCATACTCTGAACACAGGAAATATTGCCAAAAGAGATACTCTTCTGAAAATACACAATATCCTTACCCTGTGATTTCCTCATGTCTTTTGTGGCTAAAGCACGATTCCCATGTGGAACACTGGTAAAATCAGGATTGGTCACATTGTTAACTCTCAGCTCTTGCCCCAACGACTTCCGACCATAAGTATTTTCCCCAGATCCTCCATTGACACTGTAGCCACCTGTGGAAAAACCAGCATGACATAAAAACACATCTCAGGCCATATATTTAGCAGGGTAGTGAATTATGAGTTATTAAATTCCTACACAAATTAGCAACTCTATTCTCTACCACCTTCTTTACTTCCCTTTTCACTTTCACATGCATCAATGTTTTGTTAAACCCTGGAAGTTTCCAGGTCACATATTCAGCATCTCATCACTCTTTTTTTGAGGCACATGAAAAAACCTCTACTGTAACGAAGTTTAAATACAACAAAATCGATGTTAATGTTTTCTTATAATTACTTTGACCTTGTATTCTACAAAACCTTTCATGTCAAACTGCTGGTACACATAGTTAGACACATTCACTCACTTGCTCCTCCATTGTGCACATCAAATTTCCATTCTGTTTTTCCTATAAATCCACCACACAGGCTCAGGAAAACGGCCCAAAAAATGAGTTTTTGAAAAGCCAAATATTTGTATGTACAGATTGAACAACTGTCCCTAAACATAAAAAGGGCAATATTTTCACACATTAGTACTGGCATTAATCTCAATTAAAGTCAATCCTACATTTTCCCACTTGAGATACATCTTTGGTAACACAAAATGAATATGGAAGTGTCATTTTGAGTAATTCAATTAATCTTCCTCCTAGACCCACAAGAATACACACTCATCTATTGAGACAAGATTTTTCCAGTCTGCCACACCACTTTGAGGGGCAGGTTCTTCCTCTCAGTACTGTGAAGGGAAACTGTCCCCTGAGCCTGCCCAATACTTCACCCCAAGCATTAGAGCTCATCTCCGAGGCAGCTTTCTAAAGTGCCTTCCCTGAGACAGGGAAGAATCCACCAATAAAATTAAACCCACAACAACAAAAGTCTTTGCAAGATTTCTTTCAGAAAAGGTATTTCCACAAGTTCACCTGCTCCAATGTATTAAAGAAAGTGTGGAGAAAAGGACAGCTGGCTCCCCATACAAAGAGGCAGCTACTGAGACTCAGGTGGGGATAAAAAGTTCAAAGATGAAGGTGAATCTGGACCTCAGGAGATGTAAAGAAATGTCTCCTGAAGGCAAAGCTTTTGATAAAAAGATGTGAACTACTGGCAAACATTTGTGCACTTCTATACACACAGGACTGCACTGCCATTACAGAAAATCCTGTGCAAAGTCTTACTTGTAATTAGTTAATTACAATTACAGTAAAGATAGTTTGTGTATATTTGGATTTACAACATGAATCTTACAATTCAGCTTTTAAACAAACTAGCAGGTATGCCACCTTTTTTGTCAGAACAAAACACTGTCCTATGAAGGAAATTATTTCTAACAGCAATTAATACAGTTAAAACTAAACAGAAGTATATCAATAAAATTTAAATCAACAAAGAAGTAAGTTTACAATGTTCAAATGATCATGCATTCAGGCCACAAACACCAGTTATCAGAAACAGACATACTATCCTATACCACTGGAGTTCAAGCTGAAAGTTATTTCATATTTTTCCTCTAGTACACAAAATTTCCCAGCTCCTCTGGTTGCCTGCAGAGATATGTGGTATCTGCTACAGCACATCTGACATCATCATAATTGAATTAAACACAAACCTCTGTTCTCCCATTTGACATGTGGATGGTACATTCTTAGTAACAATATTACCCTAAACCACAATTTGTTTCATTAAAAAACAGCAGGACAATCAGGTTTTTATCAATAGGGCTGTAAATACTATATTTTAACTCTTCACTTATCTCCTGGTCTGAAAAGTCTCTGAAAATCCTAATATATACAAATTCTATTAATTCAATTTTACATCTCAGGCTAAAAAAGAGTATGATCAGTTATGTCACTGTGATTAATTTTAGCATAAATATGAAGATACCATGACATATGAATTCTCTTTTTAGCAGTAAGGACTCTGAGGATATCACAGTCACAAATCAAAAGAGAAGAAAGGGTTGCAAGGAAGGGAGAACTTCTCATGTCTAAGTAAATACCCAAGAGCATCTCATTTGGTTTAAAACTTCTCATCTCCCAACTCCCATCTTGTTTGATAAAGGAAAGAAGACAAAAGGATGAGCTGTAACTGCAGTCTTTCACTAGTTAACATGAAGGGTTATTTACAAAAACAAAGAACCACCAGGCAGACCAATACAACAGATGCAGAGCAAAAGGACAGGAGTCAACACTGTTGACAGCAAGGAAAATCTGAACTGCATTTCAGAAAACAGAGTGCTAGAGCACCAAACAGGCTCCTAAGGGAGGCTGCAGAACCTCCCATCCTTGAAGGTTTTCAAACCTGAAAAAACTCTCAGAAATGTGGAAGTAATTTTTGTTATCAACACCAGAAATTGGGGTAAGGTAGGGAGAGTGTGTGTGAAATACAGGACAGTCTTGAAAGAAAACTCCATGCTGGCAGATTCCAACACAGGAATTGAAAAATCTTAGTAAACAAAGAAACTGCTCTGCATCTGCAAGCTTACAAATTTCTCCAAAAATAAAAGCGAGCTAGAGATACCTGGGATTTGATTTTATAGTACAGAATATTCTGATCATCTCTTTTCCAGTCACACCTGAACAAAACAGCACAAAGTGCTGAGCTGGCAGAGACATGCCCTGCAAGACACAGCACTGCAGGGAGAGGTAGGAGCACTTCTCTTTTCAAGTGGCACTTCCCCAGCAGCTTCACAAACCACCATTCTGAATTTGCCCAAAACTTACTGGTTCACTACACTGCCAGTACATTCTTTAAATACTATTACACTTCAATTTATAAGAATAACCTCCTCTGTCAGCCTGTGTTAAACACAGTGAAACATTCCACATTAACTGACACACTGACAAATACTCCCTAAGCAGTTTCTCTATTAAATAAATCTTAAGGCTCTCAAGCCATGCAGATAAACTTGCTTCATGCTTCTGACACCTACCAACAGCACCTACTGCTTATTAAAAAATGAATTTGCACCCAGCTCTAAGCTCCCCCAAGATACACCAATTATTTACAGACAGTTACAGGGCAGAGAAGTAGAGGGAGTGCAGATACTTTTTAGGTTCCTGAACAAAACCTCCCACACTGCTACTCCTGGGAGATTTTTTTTTTTGAGTCCGGCCTGCCTGAAGATGTATGTAAGTCCATGAAGTGATTCTGTAAGTAAGAAATCCTATTTGATACCTGTATTTGGCAATTAAAAAGATCAGAATACAGATTTCTTTTCCATAAGTAAGAAAAAGATACGATTCTGATTCTAGAGATAGTATTTCCATCCTAAAAATAATAAAAAAAAACAGTAAAAATGTATGAATCACACATCACGTGATTTATATGAA
The DNA here is from genome assembly GCA_013400695.1 of Neodrepanis coruscans. NCBI lineage: Eukaryota > Metazoa > Chordata > Aves > Passeriformes > Philepittidae > Neodrepanis > Neodrepanis coruscans. Next base: position 26,815 of record VYZS01016101.1, read on the forward strand.
GTTGGACTGAAGCACATGGAAGTAGAAATTGCCATTAATGATAAAATATAATCTTATTACCAAACCAAGATTCCAGTTTGGTGCAGTAAAGCTGCAATAGGCAACATATCAGATTAGTAACCTGATTAATCCAATACCAAAAGCACTGGAGAGTATTCAGGAAGCAACTACAGCCTGCACACCAGTTACACCCAGAACACTGTTCTTCAGAAACAAGTGTTTATTCTGTTAACACATCAAGTCTTCTCTTGAATTCCTCTCCTAAAGCAACTGTGTATTTTTGTCAGTATTCATATCAATCCCAGCATTTCTTTCATCCCTGACAAACCCCTCAAAACAGTGACACTGTGACAATGAGTCCAACAACTTCACTGCCTTCTTTGGGGGGAAAAAACGAAACAAAATTCTTCACCATTTCCAGTTTACTGCCTTTCCCTGAGTGTCCCCTCAGTTCACACATGAAACAGCAATCTGTGTACCTTTTTCTTCATTCTGTATGTCAGTGTGGACTCTGAGATCATCGTGTCTTTGCCGAGACACCACAGCTGAATTTGAGGGTTGTAATCCATAGGAGGCAGAGCTGCCCCGATCTCTGGATGAAGAGTATTTTAAATTGTCCTGGTCAGCTGATGCACTGTCAGTTCTACAAAGAGAAAAATATTTTTTTTTATATAGGGGTATAACAGGAGTGGGATTCACATTCACTTACAAATAAAACATTTAAATGACAATCCCAAATGTATTTTCTTGTGTAAAAAAAGTTGTACATCTAACCTGCTTCCTAAAATGTGACCTTAAATTCACACTGGGATGAGAATTATCTAATTATCACAGCCACATGCAAAGGAAATGCATTCTAGTGAGCCAGTGCCTTTTCTCAGGACATTCTCAGGTCTCTTTTCAGCTGGATGCCTAAATAAGGAAAAATAACTTCCCAGAGGTGACAAATAAAGCACAGCTTGGAACAGGTATGTACCACAACTAGATGATACAGTGCCTACCATTTGTGAAAGTCATCACTAATCCACACATGAACATCCACATAATGTGCCATGGGCCTTATTGAGCAACATAAACCCTTTTATTAGATGGAAATACAAGTTACAAGTGTGTAACTGATAATCCACATAGAAATCACATATCAAGTTTTTACAAAATAAAAACTGCAAAACAAGGAAACAGGCCTTAGTGAAGAAAAAACTGAAAGGTAAATTAAGAGCTGTTATCCTTCAGAACAGATGTCTGCAGATAAAAGGTGGGTTAAAAAAAATCTGCATCAAGTTTAAACCACTCTCATATCAGAAAACTGATTTATAGCCCAGAATAAACTCCTAGTGAGAAAGATTTAAACCAAGTCTTCTCACTGGACACACTAATTGGCCTACTACTAAGTGGTTTAATTCTGAAAAATTCAGGAACTTTCACAAAATAAATTTGTGTGCACAAGACTTCAGAACCTAAACTTAACCAACCACTTTAAATGCAACACCAGGGATTTGACATTAACACAAATAAAACAACACCCATCCAAAAGAAAAATCAGAAGAAAGATCTACTATTTTTACTTTAATCTTTGGATAGTTCATTTGATTACTTAAGAAAACAGCAGGACAGGTCACTCCTGTAAATTAACTACAATTTGTGCAAGGACTGACACCACATGTTCTTGAGAAAAAGTCTTTTATTTTTACCTTTCAAGAGAACACCGTGATTAGAACTGGCAAATAAATTCGGGGAAAAGCAGCCAAACACATCTCAAGGCCAAAAGGGAAAAACACAGGTAAACTCTCTGAAAAGCAGTTGTTACTTCAGCTGTCCTGAAGGTTTGCTCCTGTCAAACAGGGCTCAGCCTCAGTACAAATGGAAGAGCAATACTACGAGGGCTGATATTTGCAAAACTAACTGGAACTTAAGACATACACACACATTTTATTCTCTTGAGAAGGTTAAAAGACATATTATGAACTTGGAACAAGAAGAAAATTGTGCTTTTGCCCTTTTCTCACAGTGCAAGTTGACACTAGGTTTGATTGGCAGGGTATTACTCCCTTTTGCACTACAAGCAAATTCATTTTTAGATACACACAGTAGGACACTTTTCCTCATTCAGTATTCACTGTGCCATCACATCCACTGCTCTGCTGAGCACTTGCTTGGACCATCTATAAAATGGGCCATGGTACTCCAGAGGCCTTACTACGAGTCCTTGTTCACGTGTCAACTAGGACTGTAAAAATCCTCATACAATCGGACCTTCAACATTCACCTGTGCTGAACAAAGTTCTGCATTGTACCTCCAAGGGTATGAACTTTAAATGTGCCTACACTGTGTGCAAATTTTCCAGCTACAGAGCCTCCAGATTTTCTCCCTTCCCTAAAACCTCAGGAACTCCCAGCACACTTTGAGCACTTATTTCAGCCTTTCAATGAAACAGGCTGACAAATTTTCAGTTGGTAAATCTAAGCACTGATGGGTTCTTAAGTTTACCCTCCCAAAGGGCATCGCTTTTTTAAGGCAATGTGCTGTAAACTGAATCATCTCCAATTGTCACCCATTATGCCTCAAATTCCTGTGTCTGAAGGCAAGCTGATTAAACATGCAATTGTTAACATTCCTCTGCACAACTCCATCAGCTGGAAGACTACCCATGTTCTCAGCTAACCCCACTTCCCCCAGCACAGCCTTTGAACATCCTGTAACATTTTCCATTGTGGCAAAATACGTCACCCTATTGTTTCCCTGGGAAAACCCACACACTCACATCATTCTGGCTTTGGGAATAGCATCTGCAAGCTAACCTGCTGACACCAACTGAAAGGTGAGTCCAAATTTATTAAAAACTACATCATTCTTCTCCTATGTATCAATTTAAGAGCCAGGAGTTCCTACTGAAAACATTGTTCCCACTGCAATAAATCTGTAGCTTGGACAGCCAGCAGTTTTTACCTTTTCTTCATGGGGCAGAAAAAAATAGTTCCTAGAAAGATGTCACTTCCAGAGAACAAGGTTCTGTGACCCAACTGACAGCTATGATACTTATGATACTTCCAAGCCATACTTATGGTTTGGAAAGAGGATTTCCAACAGGAAAGAGCTTGCAAAGAGAATCACACCAGAAGCAGAGTCCACCACCTGATGGGGCTGTGCATTTCCAGCTGCCCACTGACACATCACTGCTCAGGTGGGAAGCAAATTCAAGCACTGAGATTTCCAAGGCAGGCACTCTATGGAGAGGAACTTGCCAGGGTTCTGCAAATAATTACTTTTTCTGCCTCCCTCCAGCCCTGTAAGATACACTCCAGCCATTCCAGCAGGCTGCTGGAACTGCTCTCCTGGCTACCTCAGCTCATGGCTGCATTCAGGAGGGCACTGCCCCTGCTCACATGGCAGTATTTCCACTTTAACTGGACTGTGCCAAGCAGAGGGCAGGTTATGGGAGAGACCTAACACTTATTACCTTTCAAACAAAGTCTATGTAATAACAAATTTGGGTTACATATATTGACATTGCCACAGACCTAACAAACATCACACACTGACAGAATCACTATGTACAACTTGAGCATCAGACAAGCAAAAGCACAAATGTGACATTAGACAAAGTCAGAACGGGAAATGGCAAGGATGAACATGACTCTGATTACCTTATCCTGCAGCTTCCAAAGCTTATTTGGCACTTTTATGAGACACCACACTTATTTCCACCTGAAAAGCTCACTGCTGGAGACTAAGCAAAGCACTTCAAGAGCTCAGCTCACATGACAGTTTTCATCTGTGCCTGGTTCCGAGTGGAAAATTGGACCTGATCACCACCAACACCAACTGACTGCTACACTGCTTTAGCAATATCATCATACAGAAGAGATTGCATTTAGTCTTCTGCAAGGTAATTTTAAACCTGCCTTTATCCATCAGACAAAGAAAATAGTTTGCCCACTTAAATAAGCAGAAATGGCCACGTGTATACGTGTGTGTTTCCCTGCTCTCCAAAAAGGCTGCTTATTTTTTTTCCCATTGGCATACAGAAGGAAACACAGGCTTTTCAAAAGTCAGTCTAGATCTCATTCCACCAAAAGTATCAGCCTGATTTGACTTGTCAATCTGTTTGACTAAAGAGAGCACAGATGAGAACAACTGGTTCAAAAAAAAGTCTTTATCTAGGAAAAAAAAATAGGAAGCCTTAAGAATTTTTGTCCAAGAAGCTTGGTACAAACAGTCTGGTGTACACTGCTCATTATCTGTAGCTTCTTCAGAACAACCTTACCATATGGATATTATTTTGAGACAAAAATCACTTAATTATTCTATTTGGTTTTATTTCCAAGTACAGAACCTACATGAAGGATTTACTCTGAGACAGCTCTACTGTGTGACCTCTATTATTGTTCAAGCATTTTTAATTGCTTATTTGCTCTATTTGCCAATTTTATTTGCTATACCACAGAAAAATGCTTCATTACTTAAATTCTTCATCAGTACAATATTTAAAATGTAAGAGTCACTGTACCCACTCAACAGCTTCACACCAATTTTCCAACCGTTCTTCCCCAACATGCAGAGCCTCCTTTTGCCATGGTCTTTCCTCATGACTTGGTCCACCTCACCAAGCCTGAGCCCACCCTAAATTCTACTTCTGTTTCTACTCTGTACTGAGAGAGCACAAGCAGCTCTGTTTTCTACCACTGAAATAACAACTAATTAACTCTTTTCCTACTGCAATTCTGCAATCCCCACTGCTGCACATCCAACTGCAATCACAGCAGCATTTCAAATCACCTCCTGATTCTGCATCACTCCATTCTCACACAGTAGCTCACCAGTGTCATTCTGCCCTGTGATAGACATTAGAAGGCAATGTCAGGGAAAGGTATCACATCTGCTTTTTCCATAGGTATCTTCTGATAGCCATTTCTGGGTACAGGATATTAAGCCAGCTAAAATCACTGGTCTGATCTAGTATTGCTATTCTTGTATGGAAAACTATCTGCACTCCAAGTTTATTCTGCTTCCCACAGACACACTTTCATCTTCTTTCATCTTTCTCACATCTCATTCTCCTCTGCCTTCACACTAAAAACAAAGGTTTTCACATTACATATTTCAGCTCTTCCATTTTACCAAAAAACAAAAAGTCTTTGATCTCACACCTTCCCAACCTTATCAGCATATTCAACACACTCAGATGTGAAAGGAAATAGAGAATTATGGCCGTGGGTCCAGAACCAAACTCATTCCTGCTCAGCATCTCCCACAGGCAGTCCACTGAATCCTTCCCATTGATCTCTTCCCAACAGCAGCTCACAAATGATCCTGGCATCTCATTCTCTGAGGTGCCTTCAGCATCACTGACTATTTTTCTTTCTCTCCCTCCCCATGTACATACACACATCTCAGCCTTTGCTCCCTCCTCTCTCTCAACTACCCCTGAAGAGACAGAGAAGTCTTATCAACTTTCATCTTACATGACTCTACACATCCATTCTCAAACACCTCTTTTATGTCTCTCACCTGTGCAAAACTACGGTTTCAGCCTATTTCTAACAAACATTTCCTGTGTGCCTTGTACAAGCAACAGCAGAAGAAAGAGAGTCTCTGTCTCAACTTTCCTCATACACAGCACCCACTCCTATCACCTGTTTATTATTCAGTCCATGGTCCAGCACTATGATCAGACAATATCCACAGTGAGCACTTGCTATTTGTAAGAGAAAAGCCTCTGCCCTTCACAGCCACACAAAAAGCACTGCTCTAACCATCACTTTCCTGGGCCATTTGGTCTGATGAGTTTCCTTGCTTCCTGCCAATACCACCCAATCTGTCTTTAATTAAAGACAGGAGACTTGTCCTCAGTTACAAAGCTCCAGCCAATCTGCTCTCCTGCCACCTGGAAGGAGACCCACATTTTACTGTCTTGTCTCCTGTCTGGACCCACAGGGACCAGGCAGTGACTTGCTTTGGCAAACACCATTCTGGCAGAAATCAGTAACTTGTAACACTGACTGACACAGCACGAGGAGGACACACACCACTTTCAAGAACACAGCTCAGTACTGAACCTACCAAGGCACTTCTGGAACTTTGCTCAGATGTGAAAGAGCTTCTTTTACACTTCCACATATTCCCCTGCAAACCCGCATTTCAGACAGGAGAGACAGAGAGGTCCTGTTAATTAAAATATCATCTTCTTTATCTCACTTTCTCCTAAGAATGTCCTGGTGCACCCTGCACTTGCTGACCTGCTAACCCTGCACTCCTGCATCTCCTATCAAAGGGCAGCACTGCTTGTTTCAGCACAGAATTAGCCTTTAGTCCTCTAACAAATCAACTGTGCTCACACACAAGGCCTGCACACTGACACTGTTTTATTTTTTGCCCCAGAAGTTGTAAGAGGGAAAATGCAATGAGATCTGTTAAACAAAAAGAAAAGAAAAAGGAAGGTCTAGACAGCTGTAAAGATTAGGAGAAAGGGGAACAAGATCTTACCAAGTCTTCTCAAAAAAACCTTCACTGTTCTGTCACACACATCCAGCATTTACCTCGTTTTTGTGTTGCTATTAATTTAGAGTCTGGGACACAGCAGTGCACCAACTAACACACCCCTGTATCTTAGAACTTCCTCTGTGATACACAGATCTATCAACACCCACAGCTGGAAAACCAGTCCACACACACCTGACATGAGACAGCATCCACAGGCACACAAAAAACATCCACATTTTCATTAAAAACTCCTGTCCCTTAAAGAAAGGGCCTGTGCTTTCAGTTTACCACTGTTTTCACCCCAGCCCCAATGCTGACCAGTATTACTAAAAATTGAGAGGATTCTGGACCTAGCAATGAAAATCAATCTGTTCATTTTTGCACACACAAAAATGTGCATTTGAAGGTACAATCCACCTGATGACACACCCATGCACCAGCAGTTCCTTTTTTTGCCTTTAGGAACTTGAAACAACTACAATCACTCCAGCTTTCATTACTGTGGCCATGTCCCTCCCCTCCTCCACACCCTGCAAGAAATCATTTACCAGCAACATCACCTGAAGTAAATGAAACTAAGAGTCACCAGAAAGGAAAGGGGGAGGAAAGAATACATGGGAATATTTGTGTAGTGGGGTCTGTACAAAGGCATAATCCAAATGATCAAAGAAACACATGGTGCCAGTTTTATGTAATAGATCTCCTGTCAACCATGCATGTGAATCACGTTTAAAAATCAGTTAACACCAAATCAACAAAGACTGGTTTAACCTCTGCACTGTCCTTTCAGCAGTGTGGGCTCACAGGTTCCCCCTGCCAAAGCCAACTTTTTGAGATGTAAAAAACTGGAGCATCACACACAGAGGAAAACATGCAGTGTTTGGGCCTCTGTGAACACTTCTGATCCCCAGGCTCTCATCAGAATTAAAAAATGGTAATATTTAAATGGAAAGAGAAAGTTAAATTCTGCAGAGTGACAGGATCAGTGTGGAGGTCTCTTGGCTCCTTCTCAGCAGGAGCTCTTGATCCCAGGGCCCTGTCCATGCTCTCCTTGGGCTGCCACACTTTCTCTGCTGCTTTCAGAGTTTCGTTTCAGCTGTGGCTCTGTGGATAATTCCTTTAGCAGCCCCACTTACAGCAGCTGTACTTGGAGCTAAGGAAGCACCAGACTACAAGTACAGGGAACAGACACAGGGGTAACAGTCCAACTCCTTAAACCATCCTTACCACCACAAAAAGCACTTCTGCAGCTACACTCTCACCCTCACCCCTAATACCTGAACCTACAGCAGGCAATACCACACTGGATGAAAATCAGCTTCCTAACCCCTATAAGATGTATTTTTGGGACTAAAAGGTAGAACTCATGACAAATTCATATCTCCAACCAGAATGCATTTATAGAAGCCACCCACTGCAGACACATCCAATTTCTTCCAGGTGGGAACTCCACGAGTTAGGGCCCAGGATTCCAGACTGCAGCCCAGAAACCTGGAGCAAGGTAATTGTTAAAGAGTGTGTGAGAGACCAGACTTCTGAAGGTTCATAAGTTTTAAAGGAAGGAAAAGATAATCAGTTATTTAACCAAGTAGTTCAATTACAGAAGAAATTAGAATTTAAATAACCATGCCCCACACACCATTAAGAATTGAGCAGCCTCCAGCACTGGTCCCAGAGGTTGTGCTGCCAGCTGTTCAGGAAAAAGGAAAGCTTCTGTCACAGTGAATGCTGAGGTTGTATCTGTGTTCCTCAGGATCCACCTTAATATCCACCCCATTTTCCAAATCAAAACTGCACGAGACTGGCACTATCATCTGTCAGGACATTCCCAAGCACGTGCCACTCCGTTCTCTGCTGCAAAGTTCAGAAGTAGTATCCTAAGTTGTCCTAAAATTTTAAAAACATTACAAAAGCCTCAAACCTCCCCTATTAAAAAGAAATAAAAATTAAGAAACACCAAGTCTACTGACGATTTTGGCTCTTAAAACACCAAGGCTGAGCAGCAGAGCAAACACACTGGCACCAGATACATCAGATGCAGCCAAGACCTGAAATACACCCTCTGTATGTACCTGAATAGATTCTGAATTTTACTTACTAAAAAGTGCCAGGTATAAACACACCTGAAGCCTTCCAAGACACTGTGACTAGGCTGAGGTGCGAGCTTATACACATCAACTACTCTCCCCCGGAAAGAAAATAAATACAATAAACCTGCACTATAACAATATCGTTAACCCTCAGAACATCACGAGTGCTCCAGCAGCCTCAGCTCTTCCCTGGTCGCCCACCAGCTGAAAAAACAGGCTGAAAACCCCGGACACCGCTGCCCCCCCCCCGCCTCCCC
>VYZS01016101.1:35711-55402 GCA_013400695.1 Neodrepanis coruscans
GGGCGCGCAGCACGCCGGGATGGCGGACATGAGCCGCCCGCCCCTCCGCGGGGCACGCCGGGAGGGCGGGCACGGCCAGCGGGGGCGGTGGCTCCGCCTGCGGCGGCCGCGGGACGGGATCCCCGCCCGGGGGGTTCCCGCTGGTCACCGTGTGTTCCCCCCATCAGTGAGGGGGCGGCCGGGGCCGGGGCCGCCCCGGGCAGTGAGGGGGGGCTCTGCCCTCCGGTGACAGCACTTGAGAGCCGGCGGTGGCCGGGGCGTGAGGGCAGCCGGGGGATCCCACCGCGGGCAGCGCGAAGGGATCACACGAACTCGGAATAAATGAGGCTGGAAAAGACCGCTGAGGTCGTCCAGTGCAGCTTGTGACCGAGCGCCACCAAATCAAGCAGACTGTGGCACACAGTGCCATGTCCAGTCTTAACTTAAACACCTCCAGGGACAGGGACTCCATTGCCTCCCTGACGAGCCCATTCCAAAGTCTAGTGGCCCTTTCTGTGGAGAAAGTCCTCCTAATGTCCAACCTAAACCTCCCTTGGCACGGTTTAAGGCCGTCCTCTCCTACCGAGGGTGTGGGTGTCCCGGGCCCCCAGAAGCCCGAGGTTCCCCGGGCAGGGCGGGGGCGGGTGAGGGGATCCAGAGGGTCCCGAAAGGAGCCTGTGGGCACTGAGGGTCCCCAGCACATGAGGGAGCCCGGGGCCCTCTGCCCTGCTGCCCTCTGCCTTGGGTGGGAGGCTGTGGACATCTCCCCTCTGCAGGGCTCTGTGCTGCCCCAAGTCTCGGTGGGAGGGAGGAACAGGGCGCTGTGTTCCACTGGATGGATCAGATCCTCATCCCCGAGTTTTTGCCCTTAGGGCACCACGCTGCCTGTGCATGACTGCCAGGGAGAGGTTCAGCGTTGTTTCCACATTAAAAGGGTTCTCCTTCCTCATACACCTCTTTCCTGCAAGATCTAGAAACTTACTTTAGCTGATTTGATAAGGCCAATTCCTGACTGCAAAACATTTCCTTGGTTATGAAAAATTATAGTACTTTAGCCAGATATTCAGCAAAGAGACCCGGGTAGATCAAACTCCTTTTTAAAATACAATATCCAAGATCTGAGCCCACTGCAAGAACTGAGGAGACTTTTGAAATTCTCCTGTGCCTAACATGCCACGGTTCTGTTGGAGACTTCACGAAGACAGATGGCATATTGCTGCCTTCCTTGGACTCTGCTGGGCAGCCACCATCCTGCTGACACGGTCTTGTTGGCTTACAGTCTGTGAGCAAAGCGTGCAAGATGCAGAGATTTCTAAATCAATTTCAGGACCAGGTAAAAAAAATTATATATCACAAGGTTTCATTGCAATGTGTTGCCATTTCAATGCAACGACCCTGTGCCCATCAGACTGCATTTCAACTAACGTATGTTTGTGTATCTTGAGTAAATTAGTTTTGCAAAACCAATCAATTCCATAAGCCATGACAGGTCTTTTTTCCGTGCTTTGTAATTGAGATGGACATCCAGAATTACACTATATGCCACAAAATTATTTTTTTGTAAGTAGAGCAACAATACCTGCTTCAAATTTGCTTACCCTTTTCAACCTAGTGCCCCAGAGATACAGGAGGTGATTCCTTTTTTTCATAACTGAGTAGTATCCCAGTAGTAACAACATAAATCACTTGAGGGACCAGGTGATACCAGCAATGTATTTTTAACTACATTTCAAATTAATTTAGCAAGGGGAGGCAAGAAAGCAAGCTGGTACTTTGACCAACAACTGCTTGCATATAGCAAGAGTTTAAGAACAACTGATCTGGTGTTCAGTAGAGTAAATTTGTATCAGAAATCCTGTATTCTAGTGGTGAATTTGCTGCAGTCTGTGTGGTCTAATGCAGATCCCTCTTCTGAGTGCAGTTGTCTCCATTGGTAAAATGGATCGGTGATGTTCAGCTTTCTAAACTGCTGTTGTGCACAGCCTTAAATCTGTGAAATCTTCCAAAATAAAAGATATAGTAGATTTGTTTCTGCAAGGATGATTATATTGTGAAATCTGAATGATATTATAGATAATAGTTATAAAGCTCATCAAGATTTGTAAGATAGAGCAATAATTATTCCTGTAGCATTTTCTCAGTTGCAGATTTCAATGAGCCAGAGATGGATAAGGACACTCAGATATCACGCTAGGAATTAAGAAGCCCATTGAAGCTGAGGGCAGGATTTTCAGAACTGCCTTCTAATTCTCAGCCCTCAAATTTGGTAATTCAGTTTTGGATACTGAGTGGCCATCACAGACATCAGTTGAATCTGTACATCCTTAAATCTTGCTAAAAAATAAATAAAGTGTTTAAATCTGGACTCTCTCAAAATAGGACTTAAAAAACTTGCTTTAAAATTCAGAAAGAGTTGATGAGGCTCAGAGAGATTCGTGCCATGTGTCACTCCTGGGTGTATGTTCAGTCCACTCCATCAAACTGCCCACATGCATCCTAAGGCAGAACTCTGTTGTGACAGACACTGTGACCGACACTTTTCCTGCTTATAATTCATGGAAATGACTTCTTTATTTAATATATCAAAGAAAGCTGTATTAATCTGGGTGTTATTTTCAGTTGGAATAAAGTGCAGATTGTATATATTTAATGTGCTGAAATGAGGCAGTAAGCACCATATTGCATCTTTTACCCCTCACTAGTTTATTTCCTTACTAAGCGGTGTGTCTGGAGAAACCAGCATGTGCTGAGGATTGCGAATCACTCGTGGCCCTTGGCTCCCTCTGATCCACAATAAAGCTACAGATTGAGAGAAAAACAATCACCAACCATGAGAGGGAAAGAGGTGCTATTTCCTCTTCTGGAAATAGGATAGAAGCCAAGGAGCTAAACAGTATTTAACTAGAGCACAGAAGTACCAGTCGCCAAGATCTTGTAGTCTGTGTATTTCAGATGGATGCCTCTTAAAAATTATGTAAGATTCCTAGAATAGTTATTCCCTATACCTGCCAATTCTACAGTTTTGATGGCAGAATCCTGTTTTTATCAATAACCGACCAGATTTTCAGTTGAATGGCCCCACAGACTATTTTCTGGAAGTAGCAGACCCAAAGCACATGTGATGTGTGGCCAATCTGTGCAGGCACTGGGAGCCCAGGGTGTGCAGAACATGCTGTACTCGCGGTGCAGGCACAGCCGGCAGCACACGCACAGGAGGTTCCCCAGGAGTCCCACTGATTTCTTCATTAAAAACATCGGCAGGTAGGAGGAGCTACCGAGGTTGCACTGCCCGGCAGGGATACTGTCTATCACCTTGTCCTTGTTGAGGCCTACCTGGTCTCATCCCAAACTGGAATTTTTCCTTATCCTATGGGGTGTATTAATAGAGAAATCCAATGTACAAATAGTCCTAATAGTAAAGCATATGGAACCATTGTGCAGTTTTGTTTTGAAAATCATTTTAGTGTAAAAATACTAATAAAAATCATTATCTACCTTCTTTTCTTTACTAAAAAGGTTGAGGAAAACATGAGTTTATTTTTTCTGACTATTTTTAAAGCCACTTTCAATTTAAGTGGGATAGCACATGCAGCCATCTGCTCCGTTTCCTCAAGGTCTTTTAGAGGATATCTTTTCCTGAAGAGTATTCCTCTACAACAGTGCAACAAATATAAGACATTAACTTTCTTAGAACTTGCACCTTTGCTCTACTGAATTTCTTTATGGCTATTACATCTTTAAGGCATTTTACATGTCCTAGGTAAGTGGCATTATGTACAGTATCTGAGTAAATATTTGAGTTCGTGCCACAGATATTGTCCTGTCATTATAGATCGATTACATCATGGACTACCTTAGTCTTTGTTTGTGTGTATAAGGTGTGTCTTCATTTTCTGTTTATTAACAGTATAATTTTTTGTTTATTAACTGGATGCTTCCTTAAATGTCCTAGACATCATATTACCAGCAATAGTCATATATAATGTACAAACTGAGCTCTTCCATTTAAGTGACTGGTTTCTAAACAGGTAATTGTTGCAATTACTTTGACCTGACAAATACATAACCTAAACCAGTTGCAGGCCTTTTAATATTTAGGTCTTGAAAGTCCAAGGAAAACTTGTAGAGAAGTGATCTGTTTGTTTGTTTTTGTCAATACAGCCACGTATGTTGCATCTGTTAAATTTCAGCCGGGATAAAAATTGAGAGATAGCCAGAAGGAGTAGTTTCCAAGCTGGTTTCAATAGAGTGGAAACTGCAGCAATCCGTTTCCAAGTTTTGGAATATGCACAGAATGTCTTAGAGGAAAGTCATAGCCTGCGTGCAGTGTGTTACATAGTTAAATTAACAGCATCACAGCAACTCGGTTACAAAGATTTCTCAGCATCTCTGAAAATCAAACTTTGTGGGACAGTTGCATGTCTGATGTGTAGACAGCACTGGCTGTGCTTTTTACTCATACCAACTAAAATGTGTGTCACGAGCAGCAGCTCCCTCTCCTCTGTTCAGGGAGGCAGTGCCATACCCCAGGTCATGCCCGAGATGTTCTGTCACCTGCAAACCAAACATCACGGCTGCAGATCAGCTCATGTTGCTGCAAGAGCTGGCTGTTCAGATTGGCAGCTCTGGGGAGATTTGTGCTGCTTGCATTGTTTCTGGAGAGTCTGGGCAGAAGCCTAATGACAAACACTGCATCCTGCAAGAGTGAAAAGCTGAATCGGGGCTTACAAGCGATTGCAGATTATGAAATGCTGCACAAGGCTGGAGTGGAGCTGGCGTGTGCTGCACTGCACTGCAGAGAAAGGCAGAGTTGGAGCAAGAAGCAGTTCTTTTACTGTGGATGCCAATAGTACAGGACTATTATACTGTAAAGTCCTCTTGAAAAATTAATAGTGTGCTTGATGCTTCACCTTTCTGGTGAATCTGAGAATTTGCACGTGTTAAAATAACTGCTCTTGCACATAAATTTTCATGCTCTACAGACCCAAGTTTATGTCATGTTTATTGAAAGGGTAATTTGAAAGGGGCTGCTAGGAAAGTATTGAGCCTTTAAGGTTTAATAAGCCCAGGGAAATTTGTTTGAATGGTGTAATGAATCCAACTTGTTAATTTAGCTCAGTTTGGTACTTATTGCTGATAGTGGAGTGCTATGAAAATGAGAAGAAAAATTGGTCTAAGAGGTGCAGTACAAATAGAAGTGAAACACACAGTAAACTCCCACAAGGTATTTATTCTTTAATCTTCTAATTTTAATTGCTTTTTCTGGGCTTATTTTCCTACCTGTTTTTTTGTAATGTGTTCCAGATCTCAACATTATCAAGTCCGTATCTCTCCATCTTTCCTTAAAGCCTCTGGAAAAAGCTTTGATTAGATCAGTAGAGATGTCACTTGAGTCATACTTCATGTGACAGCTTGATAACCAGCCTTTATGAGAAGAAGCATAGTATTAGAGCACAAAAGAGAGGAACCGTGAGCCCAGAGTGAGAGAGATTTAAGCAGCAGGTCCTTATCCCTCAGTGTTCACTGCTCTGCCCCAGATGGTTTTCCATGGGACTCATTCTATGTGTCATGTACAACCAGATTATCTGTCAGTCCTGCACACATTTCTCAAGTCCCACTCACCTTTCTCACAGCCCTTCTGAAGGGCGTTTTTGTGGAAACTTACAAGTTGAGGTGTTTGACTGCAGAGCTGGTAATAGGACCAAAAGTCATTCCTAGAGAACCTGTGGCTCATCTGGTGGCCAAGGGACCATGTAATCACTGCTTCCATAAGAAACCAAATCTTTCACAATTCTGCATATTTGCATCATAACAAGCTGACAGAGTGGAAAAACACTCATCAGCAGAAAACAAATCAAGTTGGAGAGACTTATGGCATGTGCATAAAGCTGGGTAAACTCAGATAGCAGCAGCAGTTTCTCTGCTGCAGCTCAACCAGGACTCTTCTGCTTGGCACTGTGAAGGACAGGCATCCCAGTGGCCACAGTCACTGGCACTATCTAGAGCAAACCCAGGAGGGTTCAAAGTCTTGACAGGGGAAATTGAGGCCCCAGGCACTACTTGGTTGGAATCTCACCTGTGTAGTTGTTATTGCATTTTATTTTTGTGAGAAAGGCTGTGTCCGTGTCTGAATAATGACACAATTCAAGCTGAATCAAAGGCAAGTAAATTGCCTTTTACTGCCAGATACATTCAGTGCAAAGACTCGGTATTCTTTTGAGCCTGTGAAAAGCTTGGTGTGGGAGAGCTGTCTAGCATTATGTAAAAGAGAATCTGATTTCCCAAATAATACACATGCATTGTAACCACCAAATCATCTTCCTTTAGTGCCCTGTCTAAATCACTACAATTTGTAGCTTCTCTAACAACAGCCTTACAAACCACAGCTTCCTTCAATACGCAGCTTTGACACGTCTCCAGGCCAAGATGAAAAAATAGCATGTGGCTTTGTGCATAAAAAGCATACATTATTTCTAGTCAACCTGAATTCTGACTTTCTCTACAATTTGCAAGTTTTGCTTTTGCAGCCTTAATAAAGTTTTCTTCATTCTGTTTTCGCATGTTTACAGAGGAAGCTCCAAAGGATTTCATCAGAAATAAACAAGAGAAAACCAGCAGATCTCATCATGCCCTATTGACATGTTCTTTTAACTTTTTTTTCGTCATTTACACAGAATTGGCACCCCTTAGTCCCCAGTACTTGTGATTTCTCCTGTAAAACATGTTATTCTATAAAACACTCTATATCATAATGCTTTAAAGACAGAAATTACCTCTTTCCTTGTGTTTAGCACAGTAAGACCTTCATCTGGTTGGGATCTTGAAGCACAACATAATATTAAGTCTAATTCTGCCATAGAAAAGTTCAAGACCCTGAAGTCTGTGGGAGCTTCATCTGAAGCAGAAGGAGCCCTTAAACAGCACATCGCTCTCTTTCTCATTGTTTTTCTAGACCATATTTACACTACACTTTTGCCCAGTTCCCTGAAGTGCCACCATCCTACATACCCACAGCTTGTGCAGCTGATGGACACAAAGCCTTTTACCCAAAGTCCTTTTAAAAAACATGATCAGCCTTTCATTCAGCTAGAAAATAATAAATTACATGCATTTACTCTTTATTTTCACATAAATTCCTTTAATTTCATATTAGAGATATTAATTAGTTTGTTTTCAACCTATGATTTGCAATTACTTAATTCAAGGTCCTTGAACTCATTGTTCCACAGTCTTACAGATATGGCAATCATTCAGAAGGAATAAAATTAACCTTGAAATATTCGGTAATGCACATGCTTCATCATGGTGCTTTTTCTTGTTATTTCTGTTCACTGAATATAAAAACAGTCAATGTTTTGCTCTCTCAGCTCATTCATTTAGATGTTTTTGTAAAACACTGACACTAGAAACTGCTCTGCATTTATTCCATGTCTGATGTGCCCAGTAGTTAAACCCCTATCTCTAGATAAATGGAATTTAGCTCCAAGCATGCAGACCCAGTCTACCAACATCATAATGACATGGTCACAAATCCATAAATCCTGGCTGTATGCTTCACTAACACACAGCTGAAGAACAAGACAAGTCTTTAAACATCCAGAAGAAAACCCGTGATGAGACAAAAAAATGAGACTGAACAATGTAGCAGTATGAACCAGAGCTGCATATGTTGTTGCTGTTTGGGCAATGCAATCCCATGTGTGGCCCATACATACATGCATTTCTATGGACACTAGCTGGATCAACATAATAGTAACATAATGTTTAAATCTGGGATTTGAGTTGAGAAAAAAAAACTAAGTTTGAATGCAATATATCCTTTAACTTTTAAATTTCACAGGAGTAAAAATGGCACTGAAGCAAATCACAAAGCAGCCCATCACTGCTGAGACATACTGAAATCAAGTACTCAGAGTAGATTTCAAATGCATTTCCCTCCTCTTTTCCTTCTCCACTGCCTGTGAGTGTGTTGGCTGTAGCATGTTGGCTCCATAACATCGAGGGTAATTCCAGGGTACACCTCCTAAACTGGCCCAGCTCTGTGCTGTGCTGAGCCAGCAGTGCAGCACATGAAAACTGCCCAAGACGAGATGCACATCAGCATTTTAAAGCAGTCTCATGTGTAGCTATCTGACTTTATAAATCAGTGAATAGAGAGGGATTTGCATAAGTGACAGGTTATATATGATTCCTTTGGTTTCCCCAAACCCTACTTCATTACAAATGATGAGTCTCAGTAAAATATGTAAATGTTATGTACATTTTTGTGAAATTATTGAGTTGATTAATTATTTTATTTTATTTATATATTTAGATCCTTCTAGCTGGATTCAGCTGCTCCTAGTACTTGCTGAATACTTATGGCTCTGTGTAGCACTAAGGTGGAGTTGTGGAGACTATCTGGCTACTTACATGTTGCTGGGTATGAGAGGGCTCTGACTTATCCAAAGGTGACCGAGTTACTGTCCCCATCTCAGAGTCCTGCTGTGGCCTTCTAACCCTGGTAGCCAAGTGACAGTGTAGCTGCTCCTGAGTCACTGCAGGGCATAGACCAACATATTAATGCAAACTGGAACCGAGGATTATGCTAATTTGTCAGATTGTGCACTGAAGTGGGGAAACAGGGCAGAGAGCTGGGAACTGCAGCCTCAGCTGCCATCTCAGCATGACCCATAGAGCTATAATTCCCACCTTGAACATGAAACCTTATTAAGGCTCTCCTATCTATTTTTGCCTGCCCACTTGCATCCACTTTGAGAAGGGTCTTACCATGCTTCTGAGACGCTGCTGGACTAATTTGCAAGGATTCTTCTCCCTCCTGTCTCAGAAGGAAGATACTCTGGTGTGCTCAAACCCAACTGCTGCTGGCCCTTCAGCCTAGCAGTGACTGCCTTCCTTGTACCAGCTGTTGTAAACCCCAAATGGTAACTTCTCTTACATCTTGGTTTTCTCAGTAAAAACCAAACTTCTGTGCTGGCCAGAGTGGTTTGAGTGCACAGTGCCAGCATACAGGCAGGTTCTTTCAGGTTGCTGGTGCCAGTTCTACTGCTGGGGTGGTGCTATCTCCAGTGCAGCTGCCCTACAGCTCTCTGGGAGTCCAAGTGCCACTGCCTGACTGACACAAAGTCAGGTGCTGCTCTGAGGGGGATAAAGCCTTCATCTGCACCATCTGTGCCCCTCCACCCCGATAGCCCAGCTGCATGGTTCCCTCTCTCCTGGTTGTAATGGAGACCATCAGAGCGGTTCTGTTTCCCCTCCTCCTCGATCTGAAATGGTCTCTTTACCAGAGACAGAAATGGCACGAGAAGTCAGCAGAATGCCAGCTGAAGACCCAGGGAATAAGAGGGTTTTAGAGAGCTATGCTAAGTAGCCAGGGCAAGCAGTTGGCTACATCTCACATGCAAGGTTTTCCTCAGCTTCCAAACTGTGCCCATTGAAGACACCTTTTTGTAGCCCTGCCCTTGGAGCTATGTCAGTTCAGAAGGGCTCAGCACAGAGAGTCCCTGGCATAACCAGGCTGGACATGCAGGTGATCAGCCAAAAATTAAACAACACTCCTTGTTCTGAGCAATGAGTTATGAAATACACATTCCTTGTGGGGCACTGGGAGTTGCTAAATGAGTTTGTGATAGTCTCCATAGCAATGGGAAAGCATACTAAGAAGAGAAACCACAGAGAAGATGTATGCCAGAGATATGTCTCCTTGACAACAATCCAGGCATGGGACTGAGAGAGCTGCCTGGAGGAGCTAAAGCTGGATTCTCATGTCCTCCTCTCTGAAGTGACTCAGGACATCAGAAGGGGCTGCTCTAAATAAAAGCAACAAACACCAAGACAAGAATAAATTAAACCACTAACACCAGGAATGAAACTGTCACTAATGTATGTCTGGATATATCAGTTCCTTTGCCTACTTATATGAATCATATATGATTTTTACATATTCATATGCTATGAAATCAGTATTCAAAAATTATCAGGCTTACTCTAGGCCATGCAACTGTCTCCAGTCTCTTTGTCTTTTGAGATATTCCTTAACAACATGATTAGGGGAGATTTTTCTTATAGGACTCCTGCCTTGTTCAGCACACTGGGCAGATGATGCTCACTGAATCGTTGAGTCAATATTTTGTCTCTTCCTTGTTCTTCAATAGCTTGCCTCAGGTCTTCTTTATTTCATGCAGTGCAAATATACAAAGACAGAATAAATTCCCTCATGACAATTTCTGCAGCAGTTATTATAGCAACAAGGTTAAATGCTACCAAACTGGAATAATGCTAAAAATACTAGCAAAAAAAAAAAAAATCTGCAACTACAAAAGCAAAAAAAGCAGGAAGCAGCAAATCAAAACTGTTCTCCAGCTGTGCCACTCACCAGCTCGCCTGCAGTCAACTAATCCAGCTGTTACTTTTGCCCTCATTTCTCTTTCTCTTTACCCAGATTTTGATACATTCCTCCAGCCCAGCAGTACTGGAAGGCTTCCCTCACTTCTTTGCTGAGTCCTCAGCCCCTTCAGAGAGAGCCTGTGATGGCTGTGTGTTCTGAAAAGGAGCTAAAATACTTGGTGGGATCTAAAAAGGCAGGTCATCATTCAATTTAGTGCCACATTCTCCTAGTGAACTTTGGCACTGATAACAGATACTGTCATATAGATTTGGGATTAGAATTTAAAAACAAAGTATATGGCTCTGGTTTATTTTTCAATTGCTGAGTATTAAGCAAAATCCATACAATGGTTTCTTGAGTCAATGGTGAAGGTGATTCATGATATTTTCAGGCAGAGTATCTCAGTGCAGGAAGTTCTGTCATTTTTGTTTTAAATTAAAATCAGAGCTGAGTTGACAGAGGTATTATTGAAATTAAATCCTATTGTTTCCCTCATCTTGCTTATAATTAAAGGAAGTAATTGCTCTTTGATTATTTAGGTGATTTAAAATTAATTCCATTGTTATTCTATCCCAGTTATTAGCTGATGGATGCAAATCTCACAGGACCATTGAATAGCTCCAGCCATGTTCCTCCTCCCTCCATCCCTGCTGAATCTTCCCTTCCTTGGGGTTTGCAGTATTCCCTGGAAATCAGGGGAAGCCTGTGAAATCTCCTGCAGCAGCGTCAGCAGAGAGGGCTTTACCAGCAGTCAGCTTAAAAAAGAATAAAGAAAAAGAAGAAAAAGGGAAACCACACTCAGCACCTGGGGCTCAGCAGGCTCTAGTGTGGAGGTGACAGTTTCCTGAGACAAGAGGCTTGCTTAGGAGTCATCTCTTCCTTTAGGTCCACTGCTGCTGAATCCTGGCAGGTCATTCTGGTCAACAGTTTGTCCCTGTGAGAGGGAAAGGGTCACCAAGGTTTAAGGATGAATTTGTTGAGAGCTGGGCTCATCCTGCAGATGTAGTTGCTGGGATGGTGTAAAGTACAACAACATTGACTTTGGGCTCAGCCAGCACATTCTCTGCTAGCAGTCAACATTATTACTCCCTGTGATCTTTCTGAACATATTTTTTCATTTTCTGCACAAAGCAGTGGATTTATGTTGTATTTAGCCCAAAGCTGCACACACTGCCCCTTCTCCCTGAGCAAGTTTTTCTTCCAGAGACCATGATATCATCAGCGACTTGGACCTGGCTACTCTGGACACTGTGTGCAGACACTTGCATGCCAAGTGAAAAAGAACAATGGCAAAATACCTCAGAGGCTGCCAACAAGACAGACCATGGTGTGCAGGGTGCCTGCTTGGGAAGCCAATTAAATACACAGCACTTGAGGAGAGCTCAGAACACATTCAGTGTTAGAGCACACGGGACAGTCCAGAAAAAAAAAACGGGGATTTCCTTAATGCCTTTTGTCCATGTGAGCAAAGTTGACAGTCTTCATAAGCCCTGGCATAGATCTTGCTCACATTGTGTGAGTAATACCATTTGTCTTGTGGCAAGAAATGACTCTGTGTCTGCTTTGGTTCATTCAGCCTTGCAGCTCACCAACCCGGGGTATCTTTTGCTGTTGCTGCAATGCAGTCAGCTCTGGAGGAGGGAGCAACAGCCTGAAATACAGCTCAGCAACTCCCTATGGACTGCACCTCTGCCAGGCTTTGAGGGGAGTTCAGGCCCTTCAGAAGTTGAATATGCTCCTTGAAGTTAGAGGATTACATGCATAAAGATGAATATGGCCCAGCCTGACCAAGTGGCAGGAGTTCTATGACTCAATTGACTTCAGTTGAGCTACAGGTAAGCAGGGCAAGAGAATGTATGTGAACATGAACATGAACCCACAGAAACTGCCTTTTCTCCTTCCTTTGCTTTTCAGAGTTGTTTTTTTTCTTTTATTGAAACAGATGATGTGAAAGGGGAGCACTAAACAAATCAACAACAAACTCAGCATAAAAGAAAATATTCATGAATATCCCAACCTCCTGCTTTGTAAGGAATCAATATTCATTCTGTACCAGATGTGGCAAGAGTAACAGTAGCAATGAGTGCTACTCAGGATATTATTAAACTATCAAATAAGAGAGGAAATTGGAATACAACTGCTATTGTAGGCCACAGACATCTCAGCCATCTGTGGAAAGATTTTCACTTACACTTAAGGACTGTGGTAAGGGAGAGCACAAAGGTTTTCACTTAGCAGGGTGAAGGAATTGCACAGAATTTTTGGTCAAAGGAACATCCAACCCATGATAGTCAGGCTTTCTCCTATACAGTTCTCTAACAGGGAATTTGTCTCCATACCTCTAACATGAATACCTCACTCTTCTGTATGAATCTCCATCAATTCCTTCAGTATATGTCAAGTTTATTTTTCACTCTAAGCTGAAACAAAAACATAGTGTTGCAGCAAAACAAAAACAACACTGTACTCCAGCTCCACGATACAGTCTGGGCAGCATTTGTTTGAAACAGCAGCTGGATCCAGATTGTGCAAATTGCCTAGTTCTTTACAAAAAGCCAACCTGTAAGCCTTTCAGCAGACATCTCTTGTCCAAAATGTATCCAAAATTGTTGAGTGTGAGGATGTGGCCTGTCACAGAGAGAGCACAAACTTGAATGGCTTCCAGAGAGAAGCCGTTCAATGTGAAATGTGAAGTGAAAATGTAAGTTGGAAAGTAAATGAGGAGAAGTGAGTCAATACATTGCCTGTCAGATAGAGAAGTGATTTTCAAAGTGGTAATACCTGAAAGTAAGAAAAATACATAGTTTTTACAGATGCAATCAGAGTCCCTACTTGACACAAATTCATTACATCATTAGAATAACCCCAGGGTTGAACCAGGGACTGGAGGTTTCAGGTGATAACTTTTTACAGGTGAGAATTTCTCCTTCTCCCCCAAGAAGACAAAACCAGTAGCAAGCACACTCCAAGGACTGCTCCACGTGCTGGAGGCTTTCAGCACTGGCCAGCCTGGGGACCCTTCTCCTATTGAATTCCATTGATCCTCCTTTCACATCACACCTCTCCCTTTCCTCTCTCACCCAGCTGTTGTGCCCTGGTTTTGTTCTCAGATGCGGTCCATGACCCTGCAGGTTACAGACATCAAGGAAACATCTCCAGTCACTGAAAGCAACAAGCTTTTCCAGCAGTCTGGGAAAGCTTGCCATGGGCCAGCAGGGTCAGCTGCTAGTTGCCACCCACAGATGCAATTACAGACCAAGATGGTGAGCTCAAACTTGGATTAATTTTCTTTTGATGTCGAGAGGTCCGGATGAGGCTGTCAGCCCCCTCCCACCACGTGGAGCAGATCCCGGTACCTCTCAGAATGCTGGGATCCCCTGGATCCCCACTGTTTCAGTTTCACTGGCCACAGTTCCAGCAGAAGCCAGTGTGAAAGGGCTCCCTCCTGCCATGCCCGTGCAATTCTTACTGTCATCAGCAGATGGCCAAATATTACCACACATACATAACATTTATATCCTAAAGGGCACATAACCGGGTAGAAAACGCTTTTCCTTGACAGAAGCACTTATTTATAAAATGGCGCATATACACTTGGCATTTACCTTTCTATATGCAACATTATCAAATGTGTGACAAATGGTGACACTCATCTCCTTTCCACCTCCTGACATGCTTGCCAAAGTAAAGAGCATTAAGCGAACAAGTTGTAGGATAAAGCTCTGGCCTAAACCACCTAAATTTTATTTCTTATTTAAAATTTATTTTACAATATAGAAAAAACCTCAAGACCTGGACCCAGATGCAGCAAAGCCCAGGTCAGCAGCAGCTGGCAGCAGGTGGCAGAGTGAGAGGCATCTGAAATTTGAATGCAGAAAGTGTTTCATTAAACGTCAAAAGGTCCATCGAGGGGCTGTGTTGGCAAACACATAGGTTTATGGTTTTAGCCATTTTGAAGGAAAATGCACAAACCTGTTCTCCCACTGTCTCTTGAAGGCAGAGGGGCTTTACCTGCTTTAGCATTGCACCATGTCTGAAAATAATCAATATGGGCACAAGCACTAATGTGACTAACAAGAGAAAAAGCTGAGGAATAACCTTTCCAGCATCACCTCAGGGCACGCCTGGGCAGACAGTCGGGCGCAGGCTGGGCTGATTCAGCCAGGACACGTGCCAGACAGTGAAAACAAGCTGGCTGTAATTGCAGACAATCAGGAGCATGGACACAGCAGCACTTGATTCTCCATCACCTTTTTGGGATCATGGCAAACACTCACCTGTGTTTCACTGCTTTGGGCAGGATTTTCAGGTCATTGATGCTGTTGTCTACCTGATCCACCTTTCCTGGGGTTTGTTAGGAAAAACAACTTAGTAATTGGTTTCCTACCCTTTACTGTACATCAGTTAAAGAGGACAAAGTGAGAGGGAACAGCTCCATCACTCAAGCATGCTCATTTTCCTCAAATGCTGAGCTTCCAGTAGTTTAGGAATTGCCATTTAATCTTGAAGTGATTAAAGATTACTCCAGGGTGCCAACCATAACCAGACCAAAACGCCTCTTCTACTGTGTAGTACTGTATTTTATTTTTCCTCCAACTGTTTGAGCTCTGTGCCAGCTTGTCAGCAAGCTGGGTAGTAGCACAAGCTACTGGGAAGGCCCTTGGTCACCTGCAGGAAATGCATGACTGTCCCATTCTCACATCCTACTTAATTTTTGGCTGACATTTACCAAGAGGCCTATAACTCTCAGTTACATGAAGGATATGGAACGGTTATCTAAAAATGCATGATCTGGAAACCAAGCTGGCAAATAAGGCTGAATTCATATTTGATTTCTGCCTTTTATGCTAAATCAATAAGACTACAGGTAGGCACATAGGGCTTTCATGATGGCAGTTAGTTCTCACACCTCTTACCCCTATCCACAGCCTAGGAGATGTTTGGAAATGCTCCAGGTGGGATCCTGGGTGTAAAACACACAGCAACATAATTTACACCAGACTAAACAGGGGGTGATATTCAGAGATCAATTCCCTTGAGCAGGAATCTGATCCCTGGTTTGGGTGCTGCAGGACTCCTGCTGGTAAGCTTCCAACACACAACAGAAACCCTCTCCTGCCGTCAGCATTCCAGCCCCGGTGCCTGACAGAGACCTTCTGTCTCACAAACAGCATCCTTCTGAAATAGCATCTGTCCTTGCAATGACACTGATAACCAGGTAGTGGGTTATCAAGGAGATTCCAGACCTCCACTCCCTCCCTCAGCTGCCCATATCAAGCACCTTCCCACTCCAACAGCCCTCCCTGCACACCCCTGCTGCCTTCCCCTTCTCAACGCCTCCTTTGCATGTGCTCAGAGCCCTGTGGTTCTGCATCACCACCCTCCAGCTTGGACACACTCCCAGACATACCTAGTCACACATGATGAGGGGATGTGAGTGCAGGAACAGGAGCTGCAGCATGTCCTGGAGGGGCTTGGGCAGACAGTGGTAGGACATGCCCCAAAATGTACTCACAGCCTTAGCCTGATCTTTCAAGTTTATCAGATTATGCCCAATTTCCCACTTTGTGCCATCTGCAGTTTTGCTCTGTGTCCATGAACATGCTTTGCATCCCTCTTAATGAATGCTGTTTGCATTATCCTGGAATGTGAAAAGAATTAAATGTGCTAATGAGGGGCTGCTGTCCCCAGCTATGGCCCTGCTGAGGAGGTTCTTGTTCTACAACAGCTTAAAAAAAAACAGAGTGCTGAGGGCCAGACCACAGCCAAGGATGGCCTTAAGGTGGTGGATGTCCCTTTATGGCCATTTATGAAAGCCTATTTTTGCCATGCAATCTCTGTCTGTCCCTTTGTGGAGGCTGCTCAGGGCAGGCACATGGCTGAGCCATGCTGGCTGTTCCTTGGCACAGTGGCCATCCTGATGAGGCACCGTCCAACACCACCACTGAGCAGGACCATCCCTGCTGTCTAAATAATGTCTAGTAGCAGTTCCCAGGAGGAGCTGCAACACTCTGCCTGTTGGAAGGCTGCAATTGTCCCATATGCAGGTATCACTTTGCTGGGACATGCTTACAACTGTGCATCAGCTTGGGTTTCTGCCATTTTGGAAACCAGTCCCTAAAAGTCCTGTTTGTGTATTATATTTATACCTGCAGTAACTCATTTCAGGATTTTCACACTTTAAAAGGAGCCTGTCAGGGCATGGAAAACTAAAAGAAATCTGTATTTCAGCTTAATGTATTTAGAGTTACCTGTAGATCAGCAATCTGACATAATTAATTTGAGCAGATGTAATTTAAGTATCCAACTTCTGAATTTGAGAAAATAACTCCCTTTGTCAGAGCCCTGATTATGACTGAGGGTATCACTGACTTTACAACAAACATAATTCCCCTCTCAGACACCAGCAATCCTGGTAGGCAGCTTAAGATACATGCAATTCTATATATGTCAGAGAAAATAGATATCTGAAAGTAAAATGGCTCACCAAAGAGTAAACAAATCCTGCCAAGGTTTAATGCACCACATTTCATTGGCTGTGGGCTGGGGACTTCCACAGAGGCGTATTTTGAGCCCAAGCCCCTTTTTTGATGCCTGTTCCAAAACAGAGCAAACCTAGAGGGAAAGGGTCTGCTGTGCCAGAGGGATGAGCTGCAGGACAAGGGATGCAGGAGCTCCCCCGAGCTAAAGCGTCTGTCACTGCTGCACGCAGAGGACATCAGCGGCTGGGGCAGAAACCCCTGTCCCCCAGGGCTGAGAGCTGTGTGATTTGTAGGCGGTGTCCGGGTGGAACCCGCCAGGAAATCTCGGCACGTGTGCATTAATAACGCCTGCTCACCACCCTCATCACGCCAGTGCGGCGGCTGCTAAGCAACTAAACCCGGCGAGGAGGCACTTTTGAGATAATGCTAAAAATAGTCCCCAGCAGGCGAGACAGCCCGAGCAGCCGTAGCCGGTGACGTCAAGTTCCTCATTGCTGCCCTCCCTGCCGTTGCCTGTAAGCGCCTTCTATGACCCGGTGAGTTCCTCCAGGCCTCCCCAGGGACCAGCATCGTGGCAGGGACAGCGCTGCTGGCAGTCCCCGACACACTGCGCACATGTGTCCAGTCCCAACCTGCGCCCAAAGCTGGGCACAGCCCCCAACAGCATATCCCTGGCCCTTTGGGGAGGGCATCCCTTCCGTGCCCATTTGAATCCTTGCCTAATAGAGGAAGAAATGGAAAGGAGCCCCTGAGCATATCTGATGTTAAAAGGAGCAATTTGATTAAAGTGACAAAATCATGCGCGCCATTGGAAATGACAAATGACATCTACCACTCTGGTACAAACAGGAGGCAGAGCATACGCCTCTGTCTGTCTCTCCAGTCTGTTGTTCTCAGCAGCTGAAATCACTTCTGTAGCTAGTCTGTAAAAAACACAGTTTGCATCTGTCCTCACAGAGATGGCAGAGAAGATAAACGAAAACACAGGAGCCCTGCGTTTTACCTGTTTGGCCCCAGCACATTGCCCTCATCTCAAGGGCAGAGCCTCCTCGCTCCATGAGCTCAGTCCTGCCCAAATTGGGCCATTATGCCTTTTTCTGGGAAGCACAGGGACTGTTTGAATACAAGAATCATCCCCCTTCATCCACCTCTCCTCTCTTTTGGCAGCAAGGTATTTCTTGAGCACACCCTTCCTCCATGCATGCAGTCCCTCTCCAGCCCCCTTAGCCACATCAGGGAAATTATCAGGGTAAAAAGAGTCCCCCAGTTTCCTTTCCCCAGAATTCTTTTGGCCCAGGTCTGCTCACAGAGAGCCCCATGCTGGGTACTCTGGGTTCCAGCAGGGCTGGGGTGGAATTGGGAAAGCCTGCTCCTGGCAAGAGATGGGAGCAGGGAGGGTTGGTTAGTCACAGGTATTGAGCAACAGGCTCCTTCACCTCTTGAGACACCAACTGCAGAAACAAGAATGTCCAGCCAGGTGCCATCCCACATTTAAGGATGACTTCAAATAATGCATCCAAGAGATGTGTTCTACTCCTTGAAATACCACTTTTAAAGCACTGGCCCAAGATTACAGTGATTACAGAGAACTGATAAAGTTGCTTAAGTAAAATAAGCAGCAAGAGCCCCCTGCCTCAAACCACAGCAATCAGCAGGGCCCTGTGATACCCAGAAAATGGCCTCTCTGCAGTTTTCTCTGTAAATTTCCCAGTGAGCATAAGGGGGACATGGGTACACATATCTTCCAAATACCAATGTTGTTTTCTCTGGGAGTAAAACCTAATTGATCTTTAACATGCAGCACTTAATTTCAGTGCCTTTGTACGTCAACACTAGTAGTGAAACAAACACCGGATTTTACTAAAGTTAGCACGTGTCAACATATTGGTAACACACACACACATACAGAGTTGCAGAGCAAGACTCTGAATTACCCAAAAGCATTCTGCTTCAGCACTTTTTATCCAGCAATGATAGAAATATCCCAGCTGGAAATCCTGGTTCATTCCGGGTCTTTCTTGCTCTTGCCCTGAAGCTGAGGTTTCAGCACATTTGGAAAGAGATTTCCAAGTGGGAAACACTGTATGTGTCAGCCACGCATGTGCGGCACAGAAAACCTCAAGGCAGCAGCTGCCACTAAACCTTTCTACAAATCTGAATGGAGAGGGTTCAGACAGAATAGGATGTCTGTAAACATTTTGCAGCAGACTTGTCATTACCCTCCTGGGCCATCTCTGCTGCTCAGGCATGCTGAGCACTGGGAATGTGGATCTGCCAGGGACCCATGGATGCCCAGCCTGTGGTTGCAGACTGCCACAGCTTCACATGTATTTGCTGCTCCTCTTTATGGCTTACTTTGAATGGATCATCATAAAAAAGCTGAAGGTTTGATACTTCACAGCTGTGAAGTATAAAGGAAGACCTTTAGAGGTAGCTTGGACCATAAATGTACTTGTCCGTGCTGGTCTATATCTAGGTGATAAATGAAGCCCAAGACACTTGAAAGAGCTTCTTAATCTTTGAAAAACAAACCAAAGCCCATAATCCTTTCTAGTTTTATTACACTATCCATCCAACTTCTTTTGCTCTGCTTCCAAAAGCATTTGTGGCAGATAGGCAATTTTATGGCTTCCAGCCTGGCAGGGTTTGCTGGTGGGGTTCATTGCAGGGCAGAGGCATGGGCACCACTGAGAAGTTCTCCCCACTGTGCTGGCCTCAGACCTCACCAGATTTGCAAGCCTTCTTCCTCAAGAAGATTTTCTGACAAAATCTTCCATCAAACCAGAAAATCCAGACTGACCTTAAACTGACTTAAACTTTATGCATATAAATATCTCAAAGGC
>VYZS01016104.1:0-61324 GCA_013400695.1 Neodrepanis coruscans
CCTTCCACTAGACCAGGTAACTCAGTAATTAACTTCATCATAAGCTTTAATTAACCCTCTGAGTTGTCCTGTTGATGTGCTCAGGTTGTACCTGTCTGCAGGACCTGTCCTTGGACTGTGCAAGGAGCAGAAAATGTCCTCTATTTTTTTTTTTTTTCACTTCCCACAATATCTTTGTTGGCCTGGGGCAGCTGTTTAAATAGGAGCAGATAAGAACAGCTCATAGGGATTCATATTTTTAATTGCATTTTAATTTAATCGATTTTAAAAAATTTTAATCTGCCAGAGTTAGAGTGTTGCATCTTTTCCTGCCTGCCATCCCCCAAAAACAGGCTGCAGAAAAAGCAGGATTAGTCTAATCCAACAACCTATTTCCCCCCATTTTTAAACCTTTCCCATTGAGTTTAACTTAATGAAAAGAACGAATATAAACCATTTTTATTTGTAGTGAGGTGGGGGTCAGAGTCTTCTGACATGTCCCAAGTGAAAGGATGAGAGAAAATAACCTTAAGTTGCACCTTAAGGGCAGGCTCAGAGTAGGTGTTAGAATTATTTTTTGCTTCAAGTATGATCATGCCTTGGAAAAAGTGTCTCAGGGAGGTGGTGGAATCACAGTCTGTGGAAGTGTTCGAGAGGCATCTGGGTGTGACCCTTGGGAACATGGATTATTGGTGATTCTTGTGGTGCTGGGTGAGGGTGGGACTGGATGATCCTGAAGGTCTCTTCCAACCTCGATGATTCTGTGCTTTTCAGTTCTAGGGTGAAATAATTATAAATTTATTATCTGGAGCTCGTTGCTTTATGAACTGTTAAACTCAGCTATAAAGCCAGAAGTTACAAAGCTGAACACAGAAATCAGACAGTGGATTTGGAGATGATTTTCATAGCTGTGTTTATCCCCCATGAGAAAACCCATGAAATTAAAGTTCTGGGGGTTTATTACCCTCTTTTCCCTGGTGAGCTGTGTCTCTACTGCCTGCACAAGGAGACTTGGAGAGATGGAGAAGGAAACACAGAGCAAATCCCCGGCACTTTTTTGGTGGGAGAAGCTGGTGTGTCAAACTCAGAAGGGCAGGAATCTCTTGGAAGCAGGAGGGCAGTGTTGCTTCATCGTAGGAATTTAAGTGCTCCGGTATTTGCTGCTTCACTTTAAACCCCTCCGTCTGGCGGTGGCGATATTTAATGCGATGGAGGCAGAGCAAAGCCCCAGCGCTCCGAGTGCAGCTTTGGGTCCCTGCTGGGACTTTTTCCCTGTGGAATGAAATCGTGGTTTGCGTCCCACATCCCTGACTCGAAGTTTTTCTTTCTGGCAGCATCTGAAAACGGAGCCACGTTTTGTTTTCGTCTCCAGCACAGGATGATGTTTGTACCAAGTTTTGTTCTCACTGGGTTTTTGGTTTTACAGATTATGCTTTTCAGCAGCACTGCTGTTAGCACCAGGGTACTATTTCCTCTTGTGAATGAATTTCATGGATTCGCAGAGTGGTTTGTGTTGGAAAGGACCTTAAAGATCATCTCATTCCAATCCCCTGATGTGGGCAGGGACACCTTCCACTAGACCAGGTTGCTCAAAGCCTCATCCAGCTTTGCTTTGAACACTCCCTGGGATGAATTTCTGCAGAAAATACATGTAAAATCGAATAGGATCTACTTCATTTATATCTTTCCAGAGGCTTCATTTGGGGAGAAAATAAATAAATGTACTGCTGTTCAGTAACAGCATTTTAACTCTCTTAAAAAATGAGCATTTTCACTCACTTAAAATATGCTTTTTAGCATATATGAATTCAAATAGATCTATAGCCTGTGTGCAGGCACATACCTAAGCACATACCTGTTATGCCAAGGCATATTAGGCTGATTTATTGAATTACTTTGTCTTTTCTTGCTGGCTGCAAAGTGTCAATTCTACAATGATTCACTTCCTAGAGAAACGTAAAGCCATTTGAAATTATCTTTGCCATCTTCCTGCTTGAATTCTGTTCAGTATCAGTGAAATGAGGAAGAATTTTATTTGACCGAAGGGTCTTGGGTTGGACACTCTCAGTCACAGGGGCTCTGGCTGTAATTTCCTCACACCACACAGTCAGACCACTCCTGTTGCACCTGGTGAGTGGATTTTGTGGTAGGGACAAAGAATGAACTCAGAGCTGAAGTGGCAAAAGGTAATTTTCAGCACCAGCTTTTCCCACTGTGGGTGTTGTCCTTCTGGGCTTGGCAGGGTGTTGGCACCTCCAGGCTTGTCCTGAGTTCAGGACTTCTGGTTGTTGCTTTTCCAGGTGTGGTGAGAACTTTGGACTAGCCTGGGGCTGTTAGCAGAGACCACTGAAGGCAGGATAAAGCTCTCTGGGGAACTGGGAAATTTATACACAGGATATAGAGAGAGACCAGAAGTCCATTAAAATGACAGGGTGCAGACAGAGCAGAGGAGAGAGGGGGAGAGCCAGCACAGCAGTTGGCTTTTCTGGCCAGGACATTTCAAGCCAGGAGAAGGTTTAGTGGGAAGGGCAGGATCAGCAGCTGAGGTTCAGCAGTGCTGGAGTGAGTCCAGGGAAGGGAAGGCGCTGGAAAATATGTCCTGTGAGGAGCAGCTGAGGTTTCTGGGGGTGTTTGTGTGGAGCAGAGGAGGCTCAGGGGGGACCTCATTGCTGTCCCCAAGTCCCTGCCAGGAGGGGGCAGTGAGGGGGGTCGGGCTCTGCTCCCATGGCCCAAGGGAAAGGAGCAGAGGGAATGGCCTGGAATTGCACCAGGGCAGGGTCATATTAGAGATTAAGAAAAAAAATCACAAAAAGAGTGGTCAGACCTTGGAATAAGTTGCCCAGGGTTGTGGTGGAGTCCCAGTCTCTGGAAGTGTTCAAGAGTTGTCTGGATGTGGCTTTTGGGGACAGGGATTAGGGGTGATTATGGTGCTGCTGGTGAGGGTGGGATGGGATGGTCTCACCATTCGTCTCTTTTCCAGCCATGATGGTGCTGTGATTCACTGTTTGTGCTGACCCTCAGACAAAATGATTTATCTTCATTTCCCTCTGACTACACCCCTCAGTTTTTAAGAGCACAGTCCTCATGGTAACCCCAGTGTTCCTTCCCCCACTTCTCCTTGGGCTGCTGTTTGATGGAAGCACAGTTTGCTCCACTGGGCTGGGACCTTGCCATGGTGGAGATGAGACTTACTCCACAGAGCTGAAGGAGCAACTCTTGCAAGGAAAGGTCTGATCTAAAGTATGGCAGGTGGCACCCAGCATTTGTGTAGCCCTTATTTTACACCCCAGAGCAAAGCACAAGTCATGTATCTCCTTCCCATGAGGACCTAGGCAATAATAAATGCTCAGAGAAATTGTGGATGTCCCTTCCCTGGGGGTGTTCCAGGCTGGATGAAGCTTTAAAAAACCTGGTCTAGTGGAAGGTGTCCCTGCCCGTGGGAGGTGGTTGTAATGAGATGATCTTTAAGGTCCCTTCCAACCCAAACTATCCTGTGATTCTACTGCTCTCAGCCTCAGGGAAGGTTACAGCATCATCCTCAGCCCTCTGCCCTCATCCCAGAAATGGGGAGACCAACAGTACAGACATCAACTTGTTCTCCTTGCATCTTTCCAGGATGGAGAGACATCTGGCAGTGGGAATGTGGTGGCTCTGGGGCTGTGTAGGTACAGGTCTCCTCTTATTGACACTCAGAGACACCTTTATTCCCATTCCCTTCCTTGGTCCCCCATGCCATTCCCAGTCCTTAGAGCTGCACTTTTTTTTTTTCTATGTATTTTTCAGCCCTGTTTCTGAGCCAGAGGAATGGGGATCTCATCTCACTGGGCTCCTCTGCAGTGCTGCTTGGAGTTCATGGCTTCTTTGATGGTTTTGCTGTATTTTTATGTGTGTCCTTTTTGGTGTGAGCAGCACTGGGCCCATAGGCTATAAAAAAAAATTTAGTGGGAATAATGTGTTCCACACAGTTGATTATTATTTTTTAGTGTCTAACATGCACTATTTTGAACAGCAGCAGTATTTTTGAAAGTGTGTGTAAAGTAGGGTGGAGAGACACCTCATTTTAGTGCTGTAAATTTGCCTTTCTATATAGAAAGAACAAACAGCTCCACCTGGCAGCTGTGGAGGACAGAGGAGGTTGGGATGTGCTTTGCACAGGGTGGGGACCGATGGCATGTGGCTGGATGGGAGGACATGGGGAAGGAGGAGTGAGGAGCTCTGTAGCTGAGAGGGATTGTGAGTGTTGCTCGTGGCATTTGGGGCTTTATGTTCAGCTTGAGGATTGTGTGATCAGCCCTTTCTCGCTTTTTAGGACTTCCCCAGAAAAGCTGTGGATGCTCCATCCCTTGTTCAAGACAAGGGTGGATGGAACCCTGAGCAACCCCCTGGGATAGTGGGAGGTGTCCCTGCCCAGGGCAGGGGGGTGAAAATGGATGATCTTTAAGATCCCTTCCAACCCAAACCATCCTGTGATTCTGGGAAATGGACAACGTGTCCAAAGGGCTTCAGCATTCTGATAACCTTCAAAAATAGGAAAAACACACTGTAAGAAACTGGAAGAGGCATCCAAGAGCATTATGTTTTTAACTGCCCAGAATCACCATCCCAAAAATCAGTATGTGCTTTCAACAGGAAAGATTTATATTGTACTGATAGATCTTGTCATTCAAGGGTTTCAAAGGCCCTACACTGAACCCAGGTGAGGGATTCAGCTATTTCTTTTCCTAATTGCCACTCTTTTTAGGTCCTGCTAAAAATCCAGTTCTTATTCTCAATTCTTCTAAGGCCTGACCTTACCTTATGCTTCTGC
Source organism: Neodrepanis coruscans (assembly GCA_013400695.1). NCBI lineage: Eukaryota > Metazoa > Chordata > Aves > Passeriformes > Philepittidae > Neodrepanis > Neodrepanis coruscans. Next base: position 4,787 of record VYZS01016104.1, read on the forward strand.
AGAGTCACAGAAGCAACATAAAATTTACAGAATAATTTAAATTGGAAAAGAGCTCCAGGATCATGGAGTCCAAACTGTGCCCAATTCCCACCTTGTCCCCCAGCCCAGGGCACTGAGTGTCACATCCAGCCCTTCCTTGGACACCTCCAGGGATGGGGACTGCAAACCTCCCTGAGCAGCCCTTTCCAATGCTTGACAACCCTAAAATTGTTCCAAACTCCGTCAAAATCAATCTCCAAAGGAGATGTCACACCTATGTGACAAGGACAAGGTTGTTCCCCCAACCCTCCTTCCTTTAATTGCTGACTAATTACTTTTTTTGGAGGTTATTTTAGGAGGCTCAGTATTTGGGTGTGTGATGGAAGAAGAGAATTTGCAATGCAAGCATAAATGCTGAGGGAGAGAAAATAACGTGTTGTAGCCTGGCTGATTATTTGTCACATAAGCAATCTGTAATTATAGAGTTCCATAAAAAAATGCAGTTTCCATAGTGAAAAGTGAGAACACCCACCAGTGTTAGGCAGTTGGGAACAACCAGTTTATATGCAAGGAGGAGAAACATAAAGAATATCCTTCAGTCTTCCCTAACTGCTGTTTTACTTGGACCACAAGGTACACTAAGTGTTCCTGGGAAGGCTGAAAACTTTCTGCAGTGTGCTCAAGAATTCAGATCCATGTCTTTCATTGTCACTGGCTGAGTGCACATATTTACTTGTAGGGCATTTTTATACAGTGTGATGGAGACATTAAGCTCAAGCCTGGTCTAGTATTCTCAGAATAACTTACCATTTGGGAGGAGAATAAAGGGTGTTAATCTCAGCTCCTTGGCTGAAACTCCTAGTAAAGTTTTTACTTCTCCATTCCCAAGAATAGGCACAGTGTTCCTCGAGAAATAATTCATATCCAGAGTGTTACTCTGTATATAAAATTTCAGTGCACCAGTGCACAACTAATCCTTAGAAGGAAAAGTTGCCCTCAAAAATCCAGCCAGCGCCACAATACTTAATGTATATGGACTTGACTGATAGGCAAAATGTTGAAAGAATTAAGTTAAATGTAGCTCAGGGGGGAAAAAAACATTAGGAAAACTCTTGGGCAAATCTTTTACAGATGGCAGACGGCTTAATTGCTGTGGTAAACTTGTCTGACATTTCTGGAAAAATTTGGGTGCTACAGTAATCCACAGAACCCAATGGACCCAGCTTTTAATGGCTCAAAACAAAGACTTGCACGTCTTCATCTCAGCTGGGAAGCTAAAGTTTCACCCAGGGTTTTGGGGGTGGGTTTTTTCCCTTCCTTTATTTCTTTCCACTTAACTCCTTTGGAGCAATTAAAAAGTTGTACAACTCTTATTTGGATGGGAAAGCAACAGAGGCCTTACACGAAGTGAGTGAGGTTACAGGATTCCTCCTTTCCAAATATCATCCTGGAAAGTTTTATGCTGTCCACAGCTGGGCAAACTCTAGGAAAAAATATAGGTATTTTTTTCATGGAGCATTGTGCAGGACACAACAATAGCCAGAGAAAAACAAGCTCTGGCCACTGGGGGAAGTGGAAGGGATCTTGTGTGACTCTTTGCAGTCACCAGATCAGTGACCAAATTGGCATCAGGTGCCAACATGTAACGTGGCTGCTTCTCCTGTGTCCTGTGGAATGGGTTCTTCTTCAGCAGTTCACAAGCACACACATCACTTATCCCTTTTTTTCACCCTATGGCTGAACTGAAATGCCTGTGTTGGGCTAAATTTTAATATTTTCCTTATTTGCCTGTAAGCAGGTATGAAGTGTGATGCTCTTTCTTCTACACCTACTTTCTTTGCCATCAGGCTGCAGCTAGAACTTGAAATCCTATCTGCTTCTGCAAAATCTGTTCCCTTCCTGGAGAAGAAGTTTATTCTAGCCCTCTTTATTTAAAAAAACAGCAAAATTTCATGTCATTCCCATAATCTCACTACAGGGAAGTGGTCATAGTCCCAAGGCTGCCAGAGTTCAAGAAGAGTTTGGACAACACTCTCAGGCACATGGTGGGATTGTTGGGGCTGTCCTGTGCATGGCCAAGAGCTGGACTTTGATGATCCTTGTGGGTCCCTAGCTCTTAAAAGTATAAAAGTCTCTTATTTTATGTTTCTTTCAAACATGTGCTGCTTTTAAAAGCTGATGAAGTGCTGAGGATGGTGTTCTTTTACAGGTGGGCCTTGGTGTGGTCTCTCTCACTGCACATTTTTCCCCTTCAAGGACAATCTTCTTGGGAGTGAGTGATGCCCCAAAGGATAATGAGATTTCAAGATAACAATAAAGCTGTTGAGGAAGTCGGGACAAGATTGTAGAACAGTGTTGTTCCATAAATTTTTTCAGGGTTTTCCTCTGCAGGGTGAGCAACTGGCACTGCTTGTTTTCAGGTCTGTGCTTCCACAGACCATTGAACCACAGGAGTTTTCAGCAGCCAAGGCAGATGCTGCATCCCAGTGAGGAGGGACTGATGGTGGAGCCCCCCAGGAAAGGGTCTGTGCTGGTTTAGGATTTTCTTGAAGAGGATTTGCAGGAGCCCCAGGAGAGACAAAGGTGGTGAGGGGGCTCAGTGGGATCACTGGGAAGGAGACCTGGTGGGTGGGGAGGGGGGAGCAAAGCCAGACAGAGGTGTGCCAAGGGAAACACATTATCCTGGGAGAATGCAGTGGGAAAAGCCACTGTGATGTGGGATGAAGAGGAAAAAGGGCTGCCTGTGGGAATATGTGCTGTGAGAGATCAGCATGGGCATAATTTCTGGAAGGTGACCTTCCCCACTCTCCTGGCAGAGACCAGGAGGGTCAGAGGGAGGGACAAGCTGGAGGAGTGGGTTCCCCAACACCAGCACTGGGAAGGGGCTTTTCCCCACCAGGATTCATGATTGTCCCAGGAAAATCCCTCCAAGGAGCCACTGCTTTGGTTGTGGTGCAACCCGAGCTCTGCTGATGTTCCTGTGACACCTTTCATGACAAAGTAAAGCAAACAGACAAACCAAGAGCTGGTTCAGGGCAGATGCTTCTTCCAGTTGCTTCCTGGTTGAACTGGGAGTGGAATATGAGATTTTTTTTTTCTCTTTCCCTGGATCTGCCCACATTCCCCTGCTGTCAAAGGTCACTGTTTTGGACTTCCCTGCACACCGTACCCATGGCTTTTTCCATAGAGTGCACCTGTAGGAGGCAGAGGATTGTGTTTGCCAACTTCATTGCCACTCATGGGCTTTGGGAGCAAAGTTAGTTTTTTCTTTATGAACAATCTCAAAAAACCAGCACGTTTCTGGATGTTTTTCAACACCTTAACAGCCTGCTGATACATCTGTTAATGTGTTTTTAAATGCTCTTTGTGAGCCTTGTTGTCTCCCTGCTAATGAGTTACAGCTCCTGGGAGGAGAAAGGCCCTGGAGCTTTTGTGGTCCTGTGGGAAACAGGTGTTGTTGTTGGAATAGGTCTTTTTTGTTGTTTTTTGCATTTTATCCCTGAGTACAAAGCACAACCTTCTGCAGAGCAGCTGACAGAGCCATGTGAGCTCAGGCACCTGTAATATCCCACCTGTGACCGTGTTCCTGATGGAATTTTCTCACTGCCTTGCCAGAGGCAGGTGTCTGCTCTCCAGAAGAAACTGGGATTCCTGCACAGTTGTTCTGACAACTACAACCCTGTATGTCTTAAAAAAAGTCAGCAAGTGCAGGCTGTGTGAGTGGAACAGGCACTCCTCTTGCTTTTTCTCCACCAAGATCTCAGTCCAAAGGTGGAGGAACCCTTTTGGCTGATATTCCTCTCCCTTCCCTGCTCTCCAAAAGGCAGAGCTGGTGCTGAGCTCATGGGTGGTGTGAGCACCCACCACACAGCCTGCCTAGAAAGGAAGCACTGGGATGGGAAGTGCAGATTATACCCAAAAAAGGATGAGGAAAGGGCCTCTTTGGCCGTCAGGTTGCAGAGGAACTGCTTGATGAGCAACTCTGACTCAGCTGGAGTCTGACCTGCAGGAGTTCCTGCAGAATTCACCCATCCAACCCCCTTTCTGTGGCTGTTACAAACCCACTCTTTCCGTAGCAACACGGGGGGAAACCCTCTAATCATCACAGGAAACAGAGATTTTGGTGGGTCACTGCTGTCACAACAAAAGGCTGTTGTTTACTAAGATGCCTCCCAGGAAACCCCCTCTCTAGTCCAAGGAAAGACCCAGGAACTTCCAGAGAGTGAATCCCAGCCTGTTTCGGTGGGGTGGAATGAGATGGTTTTTAAGATCCCTTCCAACTCAGGCCATTCTATCATTCCATGATTTTGAATTCCTAACAGTAAGGAAGGCATGAGATTAATTGTGCTAAAACCAAAGCCAATTTACCCACCTTTAATGCCTTGTGGGAAAGATGTAATTCTTTACTTCTGTATGTATGAGATGAATTTATTTAATGTTGAGCAGATGATGGACAGGTGGAAACCAGCACCTGTGATCTATTGTAACATCCAATTAAAAATACAAACATGATGTTCTTCATTTACCAAGGGAGGTCAAAATAACATCTCTCTGAATGTGTTTCTGTTGCCTAAGAGGAAAAAGCAAAACCAAAACACCAAAGTAGGAGACAGTGGAAGAGGATTCAAGTTCTCTGCTGTTTTTTCTTTTGATGGTCTCACTGTGATCTCCAGTCCACCTCTCTCTGCCCTACTGGCAAGTTGCAAACGAATAATATCTTGCCTTGCTGTTTGCTTGTGCAGCAAAAGCTCCTTTCTTTTTTAAGTATGCACTTCCTGAGCATATTTGACTCCTGAAGGGAGTAGGAGATTTGTAGATGGAAGCACAATATGATTCAGCTCTCAAAGGTGTGGAAACACCATCCTCAGATCCTTGGAGGAATATGTTCAGAGTTGTTTTTTCCTGTATGTGCCCAAGTCACATTTAGTTGAGAACTAATGTTTCTAGCAGGATAATGAGTGTGTTTTTGAGAAATTGTACCTAAAGGGTTTTGTACAGGTTTTCTTTAGTCCCTTCCTATTTTTATATCCACAGTACTTGTCTCTCCATTACAATGAGGCAGCAGGTATTCAATTAAACTAAATAATTGTCAAATGTTGAGTTCCTCTTTTTAACAGGTAGGGATGAGAGGTAATTTTGTATGGTTGATGCAGAAAAAAAATATATTTCAACATAATGGAAGCTTGCTTTAAATGGAGGTCAAATGTTAATGGATTCAGTAGAGGAAATGCAATGTTTTCATGGAATAGTGGAAAGATTTGTGTTGGAAAGGACCTCTGGAGGCCCCTGTCTCTTTCTGCATCCCTGTGTGGGTGACTGCAAAGCCAGATGGCTCAAGTGCTTGGCTGGTTGAGTTTTGAAGTTTGGAGAGTGCTGGAGGTTGCAGAGGAGATCGTTGCAGTCACCCAAAATTAATCCAAGATGGAACACCAGGTGGGTGAATGCTGTCCCTGGATGGGTGCTTGGCATGATGCAGAGCCTCCAGGCCCAAGGAATGGTCTGCCATGGGCAGCTGGACCCTTTCATGACCTTGTTAATCTCTTTTACTGCAGGGATTTCAGGAGCTCTCTGATGACTCTGTGCTTTCACGTGACTTCAAATGGACAAAGTCATCATACCCTGCTCTGCCTTCACACCAAAGCTCCAGGACTCTCATCAAATCCTTAAAAATGCTAAAGGAATGTGTGATTTCTCTTTTTATGCTCTCCATGGACAATGGAAAATGCTTTCCAGCAGGATTTCAGCAGCTTTCTTGCTTTGACATTGAAAACATTCTCATGCAGAGCAACAGCTACAGAGAAATTGCTGTAATAAACTCTTCCCCTTATAGAAACCTGAACAATATTTATGTGCTATTGGTCGTACCTTGAACAAAATTCTTGTGTGGGTTTGTGTTTACAAAAATAACAGTGGAGGAAGAACATGGCACAGGGAAAGAACAAACTGTTGATTAAAACTTGGTGTGTCACAAGGGCTTTAATGAGCCCACATACTAATAACAGTTTTAAATGATCTTGTGTTTGAGGCTTTAGAAGAGCTCATGATTTTTGTTGACTTTTTTGGCCCCTTTTTCCTTTCTGAGAATGATTTTATTGAGGCATCTTAGGTCGATCATCTCAAAAACTGTGACTATGAAAAATAATCATTGTCCACCACTTTTTTTCACAAGAGTGATGAAGTTAGAGAGTGTTTTTATCCTGGGTCAGTCTCCAACAGCATCATGATTGATCAGAGTAAAACTATTAAATTTTTTTTAAAAAAAGTGTCTTAAAATTTATCAGTTAAAGACCTCTTTATTTTTCTCCCTTCTTTTCCTACTCATAGAATTTTTATGAGATTCTTCCTTTTCCTTCCTGGTTTCATTCTCCTGGTTTGTGGTGTCTGTGAGCTGTAGAAAGCAATGTTCCCTTCAGGGGGAAAAAATATTTACTTTTGAGCAGACAGTTTTATTGTCTTCTTGGTTAAGTGGTTGCTCTTCTAACAAATTTGTGGCAGACAAGAGTCCAGATAACCATGAGTACAGTTACTTGAAGACAACTCCTGTGGTGTTGTGGTTGCCAGAGCAGATAGTTAAGACAAAGCCTGTGGTCTGGTCAAAGAGGGGAGCAAAGAAACAACCTGTTCCTTAGAATTCCCTGAAGAGCTTAAAGAAGTAGCTGGACTGGAAGAAGGAGCAGCTCAATCCATGTGTGGGAGCAGAAAGTCACAGCATGAAACTCAGACCCAAATTTAGCAGGGGAGAGAAGGAGAGCTCTGACCAAAGGTGTGAAGAGTTAGGAGAAATAGTAAAAGAAAATTTGTGCACCGAGTTAATTGCAATTTGAGCAAGTACAAATCACTGTAATAAAATGTCTTGCACATTTGGAGGAGGAATAATGGCCCTGACACAGTTCCCACCTTGCCCATGGGTGGCAGCTGAAACCATTCATCTTAAACGATCTCAAGACCAAGCCTGCACTAGGCAGAGGAGAAGAGAGAAACCATGTGTGTGTGTGCCTTAGGAAATGCTCCTCTTTCCCCTGGGTAATCACTCTGTTGGCTTTTCAGTGGTCCCTTTCTAATTTAAATCTCATCTTCAGAAAAAGCTTGACTTCATCACTAACATTTCTGCATACCTAATGTCATGCCTGGCTTGTAGTGAGACATCTGTCTCAGGCCACCTGTGTATCAGCTAATTCTGAAAAGGTCAGGTCCTTCACTTCTCCCCATGTTCTGTCCAGGCCATCTTTTATTGATTAAACTGAAATAGTCTCTCAAGACCAGAGCTGGAGAGGTCAGAAAAGATTAGTGTTGAAAATCCAAAGGTGGCTGATCAAGCAAGGCTGATGTTAGTAGTCCCCTCTGGTTTTGACAGGGAGTCCTCCTAAAGATCCTTGTCACTACAACACCTAGTGGAGGACCTGAGCTGAGCCTGCTTATAAACCATAACCTTCAGGATCACACACTTCAAATGAGGGAGAGGGAGGAAGGAGACACTTTTTACCAGGTGGGGAAGGTTATCCATCACTCCAGATCATCAGTCTGTAAAGAGGGTTTGCTGTGAAGTAGCAAAGTACTTGGGAATACAGCCCAAAGAAACTGGTGCTGAATTTACACACCTGCCTCCTCAGCAAGGTGAATCTTTCAGGTGTCTGAGGGCTGGCAAAGGTGAAGAAATGGAATTTTCTCCTTTGTCTTGCAGTGGGTTATTTTCATGTTCTGGAAGTAAAGCAGTTAATTGTTATCCCACCTGGTGTCTGAGGGCTGGCAAATGTGAAGAAATGGAATTTTCTCCTTTGTCTTGCAGTGGGTTATTTTCATGTTCTGGAAGTGTCTGAGGGCTGGCAAATGTGAAGAAATGGAATTTTCTCCTTTGTCTTGCAGTGGGTTATTTTCATGTTCTGGAAGTAAAGCAGTTAATTGTTATCCCACCTGGCAAATTTGAGGCATCAAAGTATTCTGAATGATGGAGACAAATGGGAACAACTGCTGTCAAACTATGGAGATGACACAGTGCTGTGCTGTTTTTCCTGGGAACCCAATGTGTCAATCAGAATTGCTCTCATTTTAGGACTGCAAGCTTAAAAATTACCATGTTTCTGGATGTTAACAGTGGTATTACCAAAAATTACCCACATTTGTGACTGAAATACTGACTTGCCATGGTGGCTGCCTTTTCCCACAAGGAACTTGGGTTCCTGGGTCAGATCAGGTCTCAAAGAGTTTTACAGTCTCATCTGCAGGTCTCTCATGTGCAGGTGAGAGTAGGAGCCTCCAGGCAGAGGTGGAGGCAGAGAGATGCTTTCTGACTTCAGGGGCTTCAAATGCTGATAACCAGAGGGATAACATGGCATGAGACTGGACCAGGACCTGCTGGATCTGTGCTCCATGGACTGACTTCCCATCTCAGGGCTGTCCCTGCATTCACAAGCATCATGAGGAGAGGCTGACCAGCTTTTGCACAAAGCCTTTGCAACAGGGATCTGTGCTAAGAATCAGCCAGGCTTGGACATCTCTGAGATGCTTTTGGGTGTTTGTGTTAAAGCAGGAGTTGAGTACTGCTTTCACTGCCTGTAACAGGGAGAGGAGCCTGTTACAGCTTTTTCTCTGACCTGCCACATCACACACAGTGTTAAATTTCACCCAGCTGAGATCTGGAGACTGTAAATGTTTTCTCCAAATACAATCTTTTTTTTTTTCCCTACTTCTTTCTGCCTGGCTGTTTGAGCAACCTGCCACTGTTGGTCAGCAGCCACTGTGGAAAAGAAGACAATGTGCCACTGAGGTAAAGGAGATCTTTCTTTATGAAACCTTTTAGCACCCAGCCCTTCTCTCCCTTGGGTGCTGACACAAGAGGAGGGCATGGTCACAGAGCTGAAATCAAGCCAGAGCCATGGCAGGGGGATCAGGTGGCTGCCCCATGGTTACTTATTGCATCGGTGGCATTGGCTGCTGTCAAACTCTGTGAGTGAACTCTGTGAAAATCCAATAGTAGGTACTGTATGCTGACTTAAAACCTAATGTGTTATTCCTGGCTTTTATACACCTGGTTACCCATGGATAAAGCTATATGATATTTATTGCAGCAGGGCAGGACTGCTTTGTAATCTGAATATGCTGCATTCACACCACTGACTTGAACAAAGTGTTTCTTCATTTCTCTGGCCCCACTAATGGTTTTCTCATAAGAAACCATGAAGTCAGTTTTGTTGTGTTTGTCAGCTGGGTTTTGACTGCGTGTATTCTGCTCCACAAAGGGGTTATTCAAAACCTCCCCTTCAGTCCTAATTAATTGCAGACCCGGTGGAAGGCGAGCCCAGTGGGGCTGGAGAGGTTCCCGTCTGGTTTCCATTTCGCCCGCGGGCCGTGTGTGGAATCACAGCACTGGCACCTCGGCTGCTCAGCCTCAGGGATGATGCTGGGATTGTCAGGTACTCTTTACTTATTGATCAGCATCCACCTTGCACCCCAGAGTGCTCACAGCAGAAAGTAGCTGCCCACAGATTGTGCTGGAAGAAGAGGGGCAAGACCTCAAACAGCCCCACCACCTCCAGTGCTCTCTCCTATGGGTAAAGGCCCGTGGGGCTCTTTTGGAGACAAGCTCCCTATTCACAGCACTTAAATCTTGTGCTGTTTCGCTGTGCTTGCTTTCAGCTCCCAGCCTGTTCCAAGATTTCCTCTCTGCCAAGGTCTCCTGCCATGGAACCACTCAAGGCCAAGGGTTTCACGGCGGTCCCAGGGCTTTTGAAATGCCACCATGTGTTTTACTACAACTGTGAAAGTCAGACTGTGAAACAGCAACATTCCTGTGAAAAAAAAACCATATCCTTAATAAATATACGTAGTGTCTGAGTACCCTGGCTGACTTAAACTCTTCAGAGCCTCTACCTATCCTTTTAATTTATGCATTTCATCTGCCTGCTGTAAATATGCCCAAAACCTGGAGAATACTTCTGTTTCCCCAGGAGAACATTTTCTACTGAGTTTGGCTGTGCCAAGCTCTCTTTTAGAGATGAGTTATGAAAAGCAGACTCCTAAAAGCAGGAGGCTTCTCCAAACATTGCACAACAACACGTCAGGATGAAAGTTGGACTCACGGTCATGCTGCCCTTCTGAAAAATGTACCTTGTTGCAGAGCCTCAGAATTTAAAAAGTACAGCAGAAACAGCCCCTTCCAAAGAAGAGTTTTATGGAAATACCACCTCCCTCAAGCTCAAAGTGGCTCTCTGAGTGAAGTTTGAGGCTGTATCTGCTTGCTGGGTAGTACCTGTGGGGAGAACAAGGTATGGAGAGACACACGCTGCAAAACAAGGAGAGAAATCCTGCTCCCACCACACACAGCCCCTCCTGGTTACACAGGAGCTTGTGCTGTATTGGGTTCCAGGGTAAGAAACAAGGTCAAAAATGTGCTTTCTGCTGCAAGCAGCTTTCATCATGGTAAATCAAAAATCAGACATAAAAAATAGCTCAGAAAATGCCAAGGATGATCCAGCACGGCACAGAAAAAGGAATTCTGAGCATTGCAGGAAAAGTGGATGCTGTAAGAAGGATAAAACAACAAAAAGGACTAGAAATTATGCCAACAGGTGAGCAGAGAGCAGAGGTAGAGCACAGAACTGAGGCAGGATTTGCTGACTGCTAAATTCAGTAATGATGCTGTGATGAGATGTGCCAGGTCAGAGCCCTAGTTCACAGAATCACAGAATGGGTCATGTTGGAAGGGACCACAGATGGTCATCCCTTCCAACCTCCCTGGTCAAGCAGGGCCATCCCAGAGCACACAGCACAAGATGGTCCTGGGATATCTCCAGTGAGGGAGACTCCACACCCTCTCTGGTCTCTGTTCAGTGCTGGGTCACTGCACAGCAAAGAAGTTCTTCTTCATGTCCAGGTGGAATTCCCCGGGCATCAGTTCCTGCCCGTTCCTCTTGTCCCAGTGCTGGTTCCATGGAGCAGAGCCTGGTCCGTCCTCTGCCCCCTCCCTGCACCCCCTGACACACAGGGATGGGGGACCCTCTCAGTGTCTCCTCTGGAGGCTGAACAGCCACAGCTCCCTCAGCCTTTCCTGGGCACAGAGATGCTCCAGTCTCGTCATCATCTTCCTACGTAGTCCTTATTCCACTACCTTCCTCTGATTATTGAGAAATCCCACAGCAAAATGAAGTGAAATGGGGTGAAGGTGTTTAGGAAGAGCTGGGTGGGCAGAGGGCTCTGGCACCAAGGGTTGCCCAGTTACCCTCAGCCAGTGGAAGCTGGGCTGTATCCTACTGCAGAGGACCCAAGGAGTTCAGCTCACCATGTGGGAAGACAGGCAGGAAATTATTCCTGCCTGTATCAGGTTACTGAGGGAAGCTGAGAGGCTGTTGGGAGAGCTGTGCTTACACTCTCCTGCTGTGCATGAGGGGAACAGGGCAAGGAGAGCTCAGGAAAGGATGTTCAGCTGTACATTGCTGGGGCAGAGGGACCTCATCAAGCTGAGCATAAAAGTGATGCTGCCAAGAAAACTGTGCCCTTTGTAAAAAGACATTTTTGTGACCAGGACCCACTAGACAGGTCTGGCTGCTTGGGCTTGGTCTAAGAGTGTTTTGACAAACAAAGCCTTTTGGGTCTCTTTGCACATGTCTCACAGGCACTGACTGCTCTGAGTGAAATTTCAGTGTTGTCCTTCATGGAAAAGCTTTTTGTGTCAAGATTTGGATTCTCATAATATTCCCTGCTGTTTGCTGGTGTTGGAGTGTGTAGTTCTGAAAGGAATGGCTCTCTGACAGGATGGTTATTTCACAGGCTGTATCTAATTTTTTTTCTCCTCATTTTGCTCCATTAGCACTCTAGATAATGAAATTACAATAAGGATTGGGTCCTAATTCAAGAGTTCAGAGCTCTCTTGTTCTGGTTCTTACATCTCAGTGATATTTCTTCTTGTACTCCAAGTTGTGCTGCTGAAGGAAGTTGGGTCCCACCGTGTTGATGCTGCATGAGAAACTGCTCCCTGATCTGTTGGATTTTGAGGTGAGAGGGTTTGCTAAGAGAAATGAGCTTTCCAGATATTGTCTACCCAAATTACTGTGCAGCCCTAATTAATTATTAAGCAACCTCTTTCTCAAACACCTATTATCACAATCTGGTGAAAAATAAAATCTTTCAACTAAAATTCTTCTAAAAAGCAAAGGAGCACAAAAAGAAAATCACAAAGCACAAAAGGAGAATAAGCTCTTAGAAATCATGGCACAAAAAAGATGCAGTAAAAAACAAGCAGGAAAAATGAGTCTTCAGCAGAGGAGTGCTGTTTGCCTTTTATACAAGCTACAGAAAAATATTGAATAACCACATGAAATTACTAAATCCAGAGGGGCAAAGAAGCCTTTGGTCTGCTCCTGTTTTCCAAAGCACTCACCCATAGAGTTCAGGCACGTGAGTTCTGTTGACTCCACCAAGTGATTTTGGGATGTGAGGGACCTGGGGATCATTTAGACATAAAAAGTTCTGCCTTCATCATCCCTCTGGGCGCAGGGAGCACACACAGGCAAAAATGCTTTGCAAATACATATTGCAGACATGGTGACCAACACAAAATACACAGAACCAAATCCTCAGGGTGTTTCTGCATTAAGGCTTTTGCTGTCAGAAAAATGTTGGAACGACAGCAGCAACAAAATCACATCAGCTAAAGCTGACCACAGTTATCAGGCAAAATTTTCATGCGACCATTCAGCTTAAAAAACCCCTCCATGTCTCACAAACCTCAGCATCAGTTTGTGAAAAGGGTTGCGGCAGGTGAGCTGCAAGTCAGTAGAGCTGAAGGGTTTGATGTGAGGAACATGAAAAAGAAGAAAAGATGGAATGATGCTTTTTAGTCACATGAAATACACTTCCACTGTTGCAAGGCTGTAGGGGTGATTAATAGAAACCTTCCCTCTGAGCTTTATTTTTTTTAGGAGCTTGTTCCATTTGTTATTTAGTGCACTTTTTACTGAATCATAACGACACAGACATGAGGGGTCTTTCTGCACCTCTCAGTCAGTTGGACTGGAGTAGTTGGGGCACAATAACTTCTGAAACTGCTTTTCCCATCAGTTTTCCTCCTCATTGGTAACAGTCTTGAACAGTTGATGATGTGCAGCTACAGAAGGAGAAATGTTTTCTACCTGAGAGGCATTTAATCAGACCTGGGGCCCACTCTAATCAGAGCTGTTTGATCTGTGTTTGCAGAGAAAGGGAGAAGTGCTGCAGCTCGTAAATTCTTTTGGAAATCAGGTGAAGTGTCTCCAAAGTGAGGCAAAGAAGTGGCTCCAGCGTCAAAGAAATTGCCTGAGGAGAAGCAAAATAACTCCAGAATACACCTGAAAATGCTTTAAAGTGGATGTTGAGTTGATAATATTTCAAAATGGACATAAAGTCTGTGTCATGTCAAATTCCACTAGGGATGGGTTAAGCTTTTAGTGCAAACCGCAGAACTCAGGACAGAGCTCTGAGGAACTCTTACAAAAAAAAAAAAAAAAGATAGAAGGTCATTAACTTTAGTTTCAAGGAAGAAAAAGATCCAGCTAAAAAATTGATAAATCAAAATAGTCACATGTAAGTGGGACACCCCATGGTATCAAAAACAATTAAACCAAACTTCTGTAATCATGGCTGTGAGCCATTTGCTCCAGGCAGAAAAAGTGAGGACAGAGTTATGTGTTTTAGACCAGAGTCACTGAGTATCTGGCTGGAGGAAGAACAAAGTGATGGAGCTGAGGTGCTGAAGAAAAACAGTGATCCCACCCCTCTGCCCCAGTGCAGGATTTGTCCTTCTCTAATGCCTGAGAAGTGTCAGCACAGGCTGAACCTGGAGCCTGAGTGTTGTTTTTCTTGCCAGCCTGTGTTAATGTCTCCTGCTCTCAGACAAACTTAGTCTTGTTCCCAGGAACAAGAGACTGGGCTGAAAGCCTGGGGGACATTTCTGTACCAACCTACCCTTGAACTGGAACTGGTTTGTGAAAAGGCACCAGGACTTTCCTAGAAACTGATGGGACATGGGAGACCCTCAACTGGTTCCCCAGAGCTTTTCATAAAGCCAGAGAAGTCTCAGTTTTCCCCTTATGACTTTTCTGGTGACACCTGATTTGTTGCAGCAGGATTTGTGTGTAAATTCTCAGTTTGTCAGATCTCTCCTCCTTCCTACCTGAGCAGCTTTTGTGATGATGAATCTTGATGTCACCTGCAGAGCAAATTGTGCAGCATCTCTGATAGAATCAGGCAGAAGGGATAGATCTGGTTAAGAAAAGAAATTTTGTTTCCACACAAATCCTTTGAGAAGAAGAGATGATGGATGGAAAAGAAAAAAAAAATCAGCAGTGCTTTAGGAAAAATATATATTTCCAAGTTTACCAGTGTGTGGCAGTGGTCCTTTAGCAATGGTAGTCCCACAAAGTGAAACACAGTTAAGTTTCATGCTTTGCTGTGGAAGGTCATCTTGGAAGAGGACCCAGACAGTCACTCACAGGGCACACAGAGGTTTGAAAACAATCTTCGAGACAGCAATTAAATAAAAACATGTTAAAAACCAGAAAAATCACTGCAGGATCTGCAGTAGTGTGACCTGAGGTGTGACAGAAATGAATTGCTGATAAAACCTGCCAAGGAGGAGCAGTTTAAAGGATGCCTTTAACATTTTTCACAATAAAATAGTTTTCATAAACACCTCATACATCTCCCAGGCTCCCTCGGATGTGCTGCTGCTGAGTGGTTCTGCCATCATTAATGGATTGCAAACCTTCCTTGCAGCCAATGTTGAATAATTAACAACTCAGTACCTTTCCAGGACAATTCTTCTTTGAAATATGCCTTGAAATGCACCACCTTTGAGTAGTGGGCTCAGCTGAAAGACACCAAGGGCTGGATATCTCACTGCCTTCTTGACCTATGGGAAATTCCCTTGGAAAATCCACCTTGTTTTCAACTCTCTCAGCTGCAGGGGCATTGCTTTGGCAGCAGCCTGTGAAGCTGAGAGTCAAACACAAGGGCAAGATCCTCACAGGGACCAAGGAGAGGGGCAGTGGCACAGGAGCCACTGTTGCTTCTGCCTGCACATGGTCTAGGGAGCTCTTTGCTGACCCAAATTTTCCCTCTGGATTTTGTCCTGAGGTTGTTGCATGTAAAATGGAGAGACAGCTGAGATCTGGGAGTAGGTGCTCCTTTGTGTGACTGGAAATGGAGAAGGGAGGAGAAGTAGTGAGATCAAGCTGTTTGCAAAAGTGACTGGCAGTCAAGATTTGTTGGGAGAGTAAGACAGGGGAGTGACAAGCTCTTCTTGGAGCAGGGGAGTGCTGGGTATGTGATTCAGCTGGCCCTTCTCTGCCCTTCCAAGAGGTGCCTGTCTTGGGTGCCAACCAGTGAAAAGGCTGCACTGTAACCATCAGCACCCTGGGAAGAATGTGGTTTATGTTTTGTTCTCCTTTTTGTCACTACTCTCAAAAACTCACTGGTATCCCTACAGGATGGTAGGGAGGGGATGTGGTCATAAGCAAGGGCTCCCAGTGTGCTCCCAAGAGGTTCCGTTCACTACAAGGGGGGTGTACGAGGCAAAGAGGTGAGGGCTGAAGGCACAGGGTCAGAGACAAAGCAAAAGAATCACTGAATTCAGAGCCAGGTTCACACTCAGCCTGTTAATGTGAAGGTAAAGTGGTGCTTAGTCCCATGAATGGCATTTACAAGCACTTCTGGGTGTATGCAGAGCCCTGAGACAACGAGCTCCTCTGCAGGGACTGTGTTTGCAAATGGTCACCTTGGAATTGGGGTGGGATGTGCCTGTGAGAGACTGTGCACATTTCAACTGAGGCATTGACAAGGCAGCATGACCTGAACCACCACAAAATTTTTTTTTAGGATGAGAAGCCAGTGGAAAGCTTTCCTAAGAAGGAAATATCCAAAATGCTTCTGCTAAAACCCTTTCCCCTCTCCCCATCAAATCTGATGGGAAGGACAGGATGTACCAACCTGAGCCTCACATAGCTCCTCTCTCACTCCCCACCAGTGGGATGGGGCAGAGAACTGGAAGGGTAAAAGTGAGAAAACTCATGGGTTGGGATGAAAACAGTTTAACTGGCAGAGCAAAAGCTACATACACAAGAAAAGCAAAATTCTGCACTTCCCATGGGCAGGCAGGTGTTCAGTCATCCCCAGGAAAGCTGGGATCCATCACCTGTAATGGTGACTTGAGAAAACAAACACCATCACTCCAACACCCCCCTTTCCTTCTTCCCCCATCTCCATGTGCTGAGCATGACACCATATGATGTGGGATATCCCTGTGGTCACTTGGGGTCAGCTGTCCTGGCTGTGTCCCCTCCCAGTTCCTTGTGCACCCCCAGCCCAGTCGCCAGGGGCTTGGACTGAGGAGCAGAAAAGGCCTCAGCTCTGTGCAAGTGCTGCTTAGCAATAACTAAAATATTCCTTAATTATCAACACTGATTCCAGCACAAATCCAAACCACAGCCTCACACCAGCTACTCNTTTCCAACTCCCTGACAGGAGGGGGGAGCCGGGGGGGGGGGGGTCGAACTCTGCTCCCAGGGAACAAGGGACAGGAGGAGAGGGAAGGGCCTCAAGCTGTGCCAGGGGAGGCTCAGGTTGGAGAGGGGGAGGAATTTTTTCGTGGCAAGGATGGCTAAGCTTTGCAACAGGTTGCCCAGGGAGGTGATGGTGCCCCCACTCCTGGTGTGTCCAAGGAAAGACTGGACATGGCACTCAGTGCTCTGGGCTGGGTGACAAGGTGGGGATTGAGCACATATTTGACTCGATGATCTTGGAGCTCTTTTCCAACCTTAATGATTCTGAGATTCTGTGAAGGATCCCTCCCGTGGGGGTCACACTCCCACACTTATGGACGTGAAGGGACACCCGTGGCTGAGAATTTGAGCTGCGGTGGGAGGTGTCTCACTCTGCCACCTCAGGGATGACTGAGCACATTTTTAACACAAGCCGTGTCTGAACATAGATGGCGCACCAGTTTAACTAATATTAGCTCTTAATTCCAGTGCTGTGGCTCTGAAGCTCCACGAGCTGCTCTCCTTGAACTCAGTGTCTGCACAGGCACAACCACCTTGGTTTGAAAACGGTGGAAAGCAAAGGCATCTCTGAATCTCAGCAGCTCCAACCAAAACAGTGTGTCTGGCCATGCCCTGAAACCAGAGGCTCTGCCTGACCACAGACCTGTTGGTCTGTCCTGCTCCTTCAGATGCAAGAGTGAAATAAGTGTTTAAAATCCAGCAGGAGGTTGCCAGAGCCCTCAAAACTTTCTCATTCCTTACGGCAATTAAGGGATTCTGCCTTCATAATCACCCTCTGATAGGGAAAGCAAGCATTCTCCTTTTACCAACTGTAAACAGATCTATAGGATTAAGTGACTGGAGTAAGGTCATGCAGGAAGCTGTGGTTGAACTGGAAATTTTGGCATGGGTCTGTGAGCCCTGGCCTGGCTCCCTTCTTCATCAGCAGACTGCCTGCCTCAACCAATAAGCAAATTAGCATCTTCTAAGTGCCTATCACATCACCCAGCTCAGGGATTTGCACTGCTGTTTCGAGTTCCTGATTTCTATTATTAGGTCTCTAATATATTTCTGAGTGTTGGGTTTGCTGTAATAAGAGATAATAAAGGATATAAAGAGATAATGTTGTTTCCCCAGACACTATTTCAATGTGAGTGTGACAGTATGGGTATGGAAACTGTGCTTAAACCAGGCTATTATTTTAATATATCTACTTTCTCATGCTGTAAAACCCAGAAAGGAGCTATAACTAGAGCTGGTTGCAGTTTGCACATGCACTGAATTTCACTGTGAGTGAATTGGTAGAAGATTGGGTAGGAGCACGGCTGAATGAACAGGGAAATAATACAGTTGGGTAATTTAATTTTGATTTCCTTCCATTTGGTGGATGTGTGTTTCCTCAGCTGTGTGTGTCAACACAAGTATTTCACAATGCAGTTTTTTCCTGGGGTGTGTGTGCAGATCTTTCTCCTTTGATAGCGCGACCCCAGAGGTTTGTTTGCCTCCTAAGGTTGTTTGGAGAGTGGCTCATTTGAACAAGGAAGGGTATTCCACAAGCTCTCACTTGTTGCCTGGGCAGAAAATGTAACTCTGCTGAGGTGGGGCCTGGCAGGAAGAAATGTGGGGCATGTTGATCACTCATCCCAAGGTGTTGCTCTGAAGGGCATTTGTTCCTCAAGGCGCACCTCTGCCCCTCAGAAAAAAGAGAGACATTTCCTCTATAGAAATGCTTAACTATTAAAATTCCCTGCTTCAATTTTTCTGGGAAAAATCCAGGCAAATTTTACCATCTTACCAGGTTAATCAGGATGGTTTGGTTACAAACCAGACGTTCCTTCTGCCCTGGTTCCAGACCGTGCAAAACCAGAATGGATGGTGTAACACATTTGCTTTGTTACTCTTAATAACAGTTTTCTTCCTTTGTAATCTCTGTTTTAATTAACGTGGCTACTGTTCTGTTTTGAGAGGGAATTTTCAACTGAGGACTTTCACAACTTGTTAAAAAGTTCTGCTAAGAAGTTTTGCTAACAAAAAAATCCAGCAAATCCCAAGGGAAAAGCAAGACCCATCCTAACCAAACTTTGCTGACCTGGAGATTAGATTTCAAGTAGTAACAGAGCTTATAATAGAGAGTATTTGCTTTAAGGGTTGCCAAGGATAAGTCATTTCTGGGAGGAGAAAGGCTCACTGGGTAGCAGGATGAATGGAGTTGATCTTAGGAATAAGGGAAGAGAAGGAAACCACCATGAAATGAAGCTGAGCAAAGAAAGAGAACACAAATACAGGAACACAAGCTGACAATTGTGATGGAGAACTGGGTAAAGAGTGTTAAAACAACAACAACAAAAAAATCCACTCATATTTGTGTATGTAATTAATGAAATTTGCTGGGCTGTTCTTGCCTTCCATTTGCTGGTTGTGAGTGTTCAGCCAACTGAGCTGTGCTGCCACGGTGCTTCAAAGAAAGATTCTTTCAAAGCTGCAGGTACAAGTGTTTGCACAGGCAAACAGAAAAATCATGTCGTGTTAATATTAGCACTGCAACGACTTGCCTTGTCCTCCAGTCAGGAAATGGGAACAATGGCACAAAACTTTATGTGACCAGCAGAACTTCAGTGCCAACAGCAAACAGTCCCAGGGAACTGTTTGAGAACAATTGATGGATGCTAAGTGGGAGACTGCATCGCTTTGAGTCACAAAAAGTGTCTGTGGAAATGGGCATGTTATGGGTTATTCCAAAGATAGAAAGTTGTGGTGTCACTGAGTAAACTGACATAAACATGCAAACACCTTCGGTTAGGGGGAAATGGGGCTAATGCTGATGTGAAATAAAACCAGAATCTGAAGCATAGTGTGGAGGCAAAATGATTGATGAGGGGAGGAAACAATGGAATTTGGAAATCTGATAAGAAAATTGGCATCACGTTTTTTGGCTGTGCTCTTTATACATGTAGAGGTGCTCAGAAATTGAATAGCTTGGTTTTTTCCAACACCAATATCAGCGTTAGGCTGGCTGGCCTGCCCCTTCCACCCCCAGGGATGAACTTCTTAGGATGTTTACTCCTTTCCAGCACTGCTGCAAGACTGCATCATTTTCTCTGCCTCCTCAGATGGCAAATAACTAAAGATAGTGACTCTTCCCTACGCAGTTCCTTGACAGCTGGCAGTAAATGACCCCTGTCCCTGCAGATGTATTTTTGGTTCAGTTATTCTGGCATTTGTGTTCCACTAATCCTAAGTCCTATTATCTCCTGGGCTTCCTTCACCTGTGCAGTGACTGTAACTGCCCAGGGTTTCCCTCATTCCAATAGTTTGCTATGACCTGAACTCTCAGAGGCTCTTGGGCTTTTTTCTCTCTCCTCACTCCATTTCTTTCATTTCTGTGTGTTTCCACTGGATTTCTAAGGCCTTTAAAAACCCTTCTTTGTGATCTGCCCCTCAGCACTCCTTGCCAGCCCTGCTTTGGAGGTGGGGGGAGAGAAATGCTGCTCCTGGGGTGTTTTTTTGGGATTGATTCTCAATGAAAGCTTCAAGAACACCTGGCAAGTGTAGCCAAAATAGTGCTGTTTATTGGTGGGGAGTGCAAACCAGGAAAACACGTGCAATACCTCCTGCTGGTGGCTGAAAAAAAAAGGAAAACCACCTTGATGAAGTATTAAAAGATTGTTTTACTTTCACAGATTCCACAGAAAATTTGCTACCAGCCAGAAACTAAAATACCACTGTGTACACAATGGCAGCATTGACTCTGTTTGACTTCAGGAGGCACTTTGGATCACACCCCCGGCTTTCTTGGTCTCTCTCTTGACTATATAGGGAGTTTGGTCAGCTAACTTTGGCCTTGAATCACACCCACACCCGTGACTAATGCTGCCCTAAACAGAGATTTGTAGTATAAACCCTCTTCATTTCCACTGAATGGATCCAGAGCCTTTCTCTTGGCAGACGTGGTGCTGGCACTACCCAGAGGTGTGACACAAGTGACCTCAGCCAGGAGAGTGGCTCCCTCTCATCCCAACCACTCCAGGAGAAATGGCCAGGCAAGGAAAGCTCTCCTGTCCTGGGATAGCAATGCCAACCACTTCTCTCTGTGGATTATTTGCTGGTACCCTCCCTGCTCCGTGGATTTCCAGGTGGATGGAGTCTGTGGGGGCTGGCTACAGCCAGGCTGCCTCCTTCTTTCTGCTTCCATGCTGTTTTGGGAGGGACAAAATGGTGCAGAGGATGATGCCTTGAGGTTTTTCCTTATATTTTGGGGAGAAGCTTCCAGCTGGAGAGGCTGGAGAGAGGAAGGAAAAGGAGCATCAGAGCTCTCCAAGGTTTCCCATGGACAGTGCTGCCAGGGGAGGCTGATGCCCTCCCCTGTGCCTCCTTAACTAGATTTTATTCCAGTTTTCTTCAACATCCACCTCATAGCTTCCATTTTCCTTGCATCCAAACCTTTGTCTTTTGCCTAGTTATCCACTTCTCCATAACAAGCTTAATACTTACAGAATCACAACCTTGGTGGGGGAAATCTCCTCTCTTTACTTCCCCTGGGATGGGCAGAGCCTTGTCCATGCACTCATCACCCCTTTTTGAGCCCTGAGCACCATTCCTGGAGAGAAACCAGGTGGGAAAAGGGTTTCTGGAGGGACAGCACAGTTGATGTGCCCACTCAGTGCTGAGGCTGGTGGTGCCAGGGGGGATATATTTGAGGTGATGCTGAGAGCACAGCCAAAACAAGGTGCTCAGTCAGCAAAGATCACTGAGCAGCTGCCTGCCAAGGGTGTCTCCCAGTCATTCCTGGCCCACTTTCCCAGCTAATCTCTTTTCCAGAAGTGTTGTCACACCTTCCCATTCGCTTTCCTCCCAGCTGCCTCGGTTTTCAGGCTGTTTGTGGCAAGGATGTAATTATTTAAATTGCTCTTCGTAGTTACAGGCAGGCTATAAAACTAATAACTTGAAACAGTGCCCTAGCCTAGATAATGTGCCCTGGAATCTGAAACACTAAACTCCAGTGCAGGTACATTGTTAACTGTCTACAAATGTTACCAAATTTCTGCTGAGCAACCAAAATTCCTGAAATGCTCCTGAAAAACTTTCCAGTGCATTTGGGTCCATCCCTCTCTTTCTTTAATTTTTTTTTTTTTTCCCCTCATGGACAGGGTTGTGACAGTGCTGCAGCAACATGTCCAAAATCTGTGTCTGATCCAGGGCTGGGTGCTGCAGGAGGATGATGTGAGGAAGGGCAGGATTGTGGCTCATTAAGCCCTTAAAAAAAGAAAGTCACTTGAACATACACTCAAACCAAGCTTTTGAATTGAAAATGCATTAGGTGTAAGGTAGTTTGTTGAGTCAAAACTCACATGAAGGGAAAGAAAACCCTAGAAAGTCGTGGAAGTGGGGCCTGTTCAGATTTTCCAGCTGTAAAGGGCTTGGAGAGCAGAGCCTGGCAGGACTCAAAAACCCTGGCAGAGCTGCTGGGGGAGCTTTGGTGCTGCTGGAGGACACACCTTGTGCCAGCTGGGCTCTGCTCACCTGTGCCAGCCCACAGGTGAGGGGGTTTGCCAGGAATAGAAGCCTTGGTCCTTTGCCAGTTTGTTTAAACACTATTCCTGCCAGAAAAGCAATAAAGTTGTCATTTCTCCCCACCTGGGAACCACTGGGGAAAGTCAGGGGCGCTCCTTTTCCAGCTGTGCTTCCTTTTGATGGCTCCCTCCCTTATCAGCAGAGCTCTGCCAAGTGGCTGCAGATACTCCTTGTTTGGTGTTTGAGATCACAGAGCTCAGAAATGTGTGTGTGTAAGAACAGGCAGGACAGCAAACACAGCTTCCCTTTGGTTTCATTGAATCACCTGCTACCTGATCCTTAGAGACACCTGAATTGAAAATTCCAATGGACAGGCAACTCAACGTGCAAAACCCCATCTATTCCATGTAAAGGAAGCAAAGACCTGTTTTTTGGGCTAGATCCACTGGAAGCAGGGCTGGAGGAGCACAGGACTGGAGATGGGGAGGTTGTAAATCCCCCCTCCTTCCCCTGTTGCTCAGCCTTGCTGTCCACACCTGCATGGCAGCCACACCACCCACAGGCTCTGGAAAGTCCTCTCATATTTTTCACACTTGCCATTTGAAAAAGATGAGCTCCAGCACTTCCAGCCCAGCCAGCAGAGAAGGTCAGGGCTGCTCTCAAAAGGTGGGTGTTTCCACGTTGTGAAAAAGCAGCAATAACCCAAGTCCCCAGCAGGAAACTTTTCTTACTCATGCTCTGCTCACATGTTACTCTGCCCTGGCAGCCAAGCTCATGGAGAGCAAACGCCTCTGCCAGCTGTAGGGATGGGATCCAAACGTAAGAAAGTCCAACACAAAGGGAAAGGAGGCTCAGGATCTACCTGGTGTGTCTGGAGAGGCTCAGCCATGTGGTCCCAGACAAGCTGCTTTCACTTGTTTCAGTCTTCCCACACAAGAAAAGAGAATAATATTTGCTCACCACCCTCGGTGGGGTGTTGGGGGATGGCAGTGAATGTCTGCACAGTGCTGCAAATACAGAAGGTGTTATAAAAATGTGAAGCCTTTAGGTGCCAAACAGTGTATTTGAACATTGCAGGGAAGGGAAATACGGTGCTCAGACAGTTGTGGGGCGAGCAAGACAGGTTTATTGCAGACAGGAATGTTTAAACTCAAATATAGAGGGGTGCCAAAATGCATTTATGAGGAGCTGATGGACTGCAGGCACTTCATAAAGTGCTGACCATTAGCACCAGGCAGCAGACCCAGAGAGGTGGATGTTTAAACTGTATGGGCTGCCTCATCTCCTACCAGGCCAACACAGGGATCTGAGGTGTGGAATGGTCAGGAGGGAGCTGGGCAGAGGTGAGGGAGCGCAGAAAGGAGGCTGATGTTTTCTACAAGTCACCTATAAATAGAGGCAGTGCAGTAAAAGCAGGCACTGCAAGCCCTTGCCTGCAGACACTTGTCATCAGGCACGAGAGGTATCTGTGCTCCTGTGAGGAGCACTGGAAGTGCCACCATTTCACCCCCCACAGCTGAGCCCCCAGCCCTCCCTGAGGGGTGAGGAGGGAGACAGGCACCATTCCTCTGTCCTGCTTTCCCTGGCAGAGCTGGCTTTGTGATGTCAGGATACCAGAGCACCCAGCCTAAAGCAAGGGATTTGGAGTGTTTCCCAAGGTTGGCCGTGGCCATGGGCTCATTCTCCCATGAGTTCTGTGGTGCTGACAATGATTTCATGGAGAGGATGGCACTGGCTGCAAGGAGCAGCCTAACAACCTTCTCCCCAGCCACCACAGCCTGTTTAAGAGGGCAGAAAATACCTTTGAAGGAAGGTGAGATGCAGTGATGCCTTATTGCATCAGGATGCACTAAGTTCAAAGGGACAGGGAGAAAGCCGGGGCCGATGCTGTTACAGAGACATTTCCCTGGGCCACTGTTCCCCAGCAGGGCTTGGCAGCCACAACCTCCCCATAGCAACTGACACAAACAGAGCCTGGGGCTGCACAGGAGCGATGACTGAAAGGAAAGGGTAAGAGAACAGCCAAACTATTTTTATATTTCCGAACTACGCAGCAGCTATTTTTTACTTCTGCGTGCTCAATGGTTGTGTGCTGCGTGTGCTTGCTGGGTGATATCCCTCTGCTTTCCTCTGCTTTTCTTTTAGATGAAGTCCCCACCTCTTTGACTGAGAAGCTTCACAGTCTCTATGAACACGTGCAATGTTTGTTTTCCCTTCTGTGCATATTAATTAATAGTGTAAGTGTGTATTATTTATCCCACACTCCAGTAGAGGCCTGGTACCTCCTGAAAGAGTTGGGACATGCATTGAGTGACTGTGTCCACCCTCCCTGGATTACTACATCCCTCCAAGGACGGGGAACCCTTAGCCAACCTCCAGGCTGCAGGGGATCCCACATGGCTCCATGTCACCAAGTGCTGTCTCAGACATCTCTGCTCCTTATATCCCTTGGGGTCCTTCTCCCCATGGCCAAGCTCAGGCACAGGAAATAGGGGAGGGCCATCACTGAGCTTTCCTCAGAGCTGTGTGGGTCAGGGGACACTCACCATCTGTGCTGGCCTATTTGGGGTACAAGGATTGCTGTTAACCCTCACACCAGCTGCAACTGGTGTTCAACCAGAATTAGGTGGTATAACCCTGATTGGTGAGACATTGACACTGAAAACTGAAAAAAACAGACCCATGGACTCAAGTGAGGAAACCAAATGTCCATGGACAATTTGGAGAAGTTGAGGTGGGAGCTGGCAGCCACAAACACCCAAAATCTTGGTGGCCTGACCAAGTGCTCCAGGGCCCCAGAACTTCACACCAGCAGAGAGACACTGGACAGCACCTCAGCAGATCTTCAGGGATGAAGGACAATGATGGCCTGGGCAGGAAACTTTTGTCCCCTCCACACAACTCCTGGATATGAGGGAAATGTTCTCTCTGAGAAATGAAGACCTTCTGCAGCTCTTTGTAAAGTGTGAGAAGGGAAGAGATCAGTCTGCTTTACCCAGCCAGCTTGAGGGCAGGAGTTGCACCAGGCACTGGTGGCTGAAGGCTCCCATGTGGAGGCTGGATTTGACTCACCTACCTTTACACATCCACATTATGGATGTTTCCATCAGCACAGCACCCAGGGCTCCCTTTACTGTCAATGGGAGAACTGGGTGTGTTTTGGGCATGAGTCAACTGGCCTATTTTTGCTTTCTGTCTTAGGGCAAGGTGAATTCCTCTGGATTTTCCTCTTCTTTTCTGTGTGCTGTAAAGGGACAATTAGCTCAGATAACCTGAGTGGGTCAGATGAATTGCCATCCCAAGTTAGTTACTGAACATCAGCTGCCCATGTGCCCTCCTGGGATAACCTAAGTTCAGTTGATTTTACTCATGATGCAAAAAACTGTGTAGGAATTCGTGAGTTGTGGCAACTTCTTTTTTTTTTTTTATTTCAGCATGAAGAGAGGATAATTCAGTGGCTCAGAAACCAAAGGCCAGCAGTGAGGAAAACAGTGCTGCCATGCTTTCTCCTTCTAATCACATTTTCCTTTTAAAGGATTCATCAAGTATTTTAGTGGAAAGAGTTCCACAGTAAATCACAATAACACAAAGGAAAGTGAAAGAAGTAAAGATGAGGATTTTTTTTGTTTTCAATTGCTTTTAGTATTGCCCTAGATTTAAACATCAGGCTGAGAGTCATAGCTAGAGTACAGAAATGAGGGTGGTATCCATACTTGTGCTGCAGCTGCAGTTTATTATCTGCTAAACTTGGGTTAGGACACCTTTTGCCAGGCAACATGCACACAATTCCTGTCCCAATCCATCACAAAAGCTGTAGCACTTGCTGGTGGCCATCACACATTTGATAGTTTCCTCCTGGAAACTCCTGGAGGATGAAGGGGAAGGTGAAGGAGACAGAGGTGAAGCCCCGACCTGGAATGGAGCCTTCGTGGGGTAACAATTTATAGCCAGTTTTGTACAACCACAAAGATTGGAGGGATGGGCCTCATACCAACTCCTGCTGCAATCACTTTGCAGAAATCCCTCTTCTTACTGGAAATCTGTTGTTTATGGAGATGCTGATCAAACCAGCAGTTCTGTCTCGGCTCATAACACGCTTGGGAGGTCAAGTTCCATCACGCAGAGTGTTCCGTGCTGAGCAGGCAACTGAATGAATGAATCAAAAGAAAAAACTAATGAGCTTTCCAACGTGGAGACAAGTCAGAGCCACTTCTTTACACCTACATGCAAATTTGGCTCTAAAACCCCCCACCCCTACGTATTTGCCAGGGGTTAGAGCTGCTTGCTCAGAGCCTGTTAAGCAATCCCGTGAAGTACTTGGCGTTCCTGCTGTGGCACAGGCAGATCAGCTGAGACATCCACAGCCTGGTGCTGTTGGGAGGAAAGGCTCCTTTCTGTTTGGGTGGGTATGTGTAGGAAAGAAAAGAACAATAACACCATTCTTCGCCCGCAAGATAAATCGGCCCTTTGTTCTCTCCTCCTTGATGTGCTGGAGGAAAATCACTGCAAGTGCCATTGTTTTCCGAGAGTGTTTTTGAAGGGCTTTCAGTGTGTTTCTTTCCTCTCCTTAATTCAACGGATTTACGTGTTTTCAGAATATTTCAGATGGAAATATTCAGGGAGAAAGCTAAGACACTAATCCTGGTTTGCTGCTTTCATTAGGAGCCACCTCTGGAAGGTTTCTATGTTTGTTTGCATAGTAAGACTTGTCTGAGAAGGACTTTTTAATTATTCCAACCTAGTGAGCCTATAAAGAGGTTGAGGTGGTTGGATAGGGAAAATCATCCCTTTTATGCCTGTTACCCTTTGCTTCAGGCTGGGGCAAAGAGCCTCCCCGTGCTGCCCTTTGCACTGTTCAACGGACCAGCACCATTCCAGCAGGCTGTAATTAGGCAGTTCCTAATTTCAGCAGAAGACTGGCACAGAAGTGGAAGGGATGGTCTCTCTGGAAAGCTCACAGTCATGCTAATATTCCTGAAGGGAATTTTTTTTTTTTCCATAGGTGTGCTGTAAGTCCGTTACACATCCTAAAGCAATTACACGAGAAAGAAACCATAAAAAGGGCTGCGTGCCCAAAACCTCACCTGTGTTTTCCAGCTGTGTTAGGGAACCTAAGAAAAGCCATTTCCTCTTTCCACAAGCCATCTTTCTTTGAAGGCAGCTGTGTGTGGAATAAAAGGTGTTTTTTCAGTGTCGCTGCAGAGTATTTAAGGAAAGTATTATTAAGACGGGTCTCCTTCACAGCCCAGCTGAAGAACCCTTCAAGAAAAGCCTGCCCTCCGCCCTCCCCACACCACAGCACTTCAGGGAAAGGCGAGGTGTTGTTTCACTCTCACAAAAGCCGTCTGTGCAGAGGATCACAAAGGATGAGACAACTTCATGCCTCTGGCCATGTTCCTGTTGGCACTGTCACTGAGGAGCACTCTTGCTTTCCTAGCTGGTCCCAACCTGGGGCAAAATTCTCTTCATTTCAGTGGCAGAAAGACAGAGACAGCATTTCAGAGGGTCAGAAGCAGTAATGATTTAGTTACTGCTTTGTGGAACGCTGGAATGAGTAGGAAAAG
Source organism: Neodrepanis coruscans (assembly GCA_013400695.1). NCBI lineage: Eukaryota > Metazoa > Chordata > Aves > Passeriformes > Philepittidae > Neodrepanis > Neodrepanis coruscans. The sequence goes on from VYZS01016104.1 coordinate 32,349, forward strand.
CTGGTTTAGTATCCGGAAAGTGAAGGATCCCTCTGTCTGTCTACCCACACAAGCCTTGGCTCTCAACATAACATAGTAATGTGTTTTTGTATAAAAGCAACAGGATCAGCAAAGTGATGTTTGGAGGCGATGTTGATGAGGCAAAACAGAAAAAAAAAGAGATCTGAATTAAATCTTTTGGGGAAAGTGTGGCTTTGAGCTTGGAATTTGGAGTCATGGGCATGTGCAGGCATGCTGGGTTGTGATGTGAAGCTCAGTGTGAGAATACACCTAAAGCCTTCCCTGGGGAGCCTGTTAACTGTTTTTTGTTCTCTGTGATCTCCAGCAACAAGATCTGTGGAGATAAGGAAGGGCTTGCTTCCAAGAGAGCTGAGTGAAGAACATGAATAAGAATATGCTCCAAGAAGTCATTGACTTCTCCATTCAGAAGCTGCAGCGCTTGGAGTGCCAAAAGTTGGCAAGCTGCTCTCCTGAGGAGAAAGGGCCTGGAGGCTGTTGGAGGGGTGTAGGAAAATCTTTTGAGATGATGTGTCAGACTCAGCCCAGAATGAAAAAGAAGGTGTGCTGGGGGAGGGAAAGAAAAATGAAACTGCCCTCTCACTGCTCAACTTTTGCAAGATTCCAGAGGGTGCAATGGAAAGCAGGACTTCATGCAGAAAATACAATAAAAAGGGAGCCCGTGGGGTGGACAGAGCGCAGATGGAGATGCTCTGGCTGCTGCTCATTCCTGATTTATTAGAAAAGCAGGAAAATATGAGCAGGAGGCATTAGTCATACCCTTCCAGGTAGTCCTCAAATACATTGGGTTCCTGGAGAATTCAGTAATAAAGAGATCAGTGATGACTTATAAACAAAGAGCTTTTAGGCCAGGAAGTCCCAGTTGGTGAGTGATAATAATTTATGAGGTTTGTGATTATATGTTTAAAATAGAACACTGTGAAAGAATGATGTGTCCTGAAAATCTGTGCAATTCCCCCGTGTTGGACAGTGCTGGAGGCATCAAAAAATGAATGCTGTACAAAAAAAAAATGTCCTCCCTGCCAACCTGCCTGCCCAAGAACCTCAGCTCTTGTGAGTCCATGGAGAAAAACTTCTAAAGATGGTTTATACATCTATTGTCACCACTGTACACCTGTAGGGCTCTGTGGAACCACAGCAACCAGACAGATGGGAAACAACTTCTGAGCCTCTTGCAGGTGTCTTAGTGGTGAATGGGAAAAATCTGTTGTGCTCAAAATTTACTGTGGAAAAAGACAAATGATAGATGGAAAATAGAAATACTCAAAGTCTTTACTGCTTCCAGTTCTTTCAATGGGGTTTTTAAAAGACCTTTTTGTAGACAGATTTTTTTTTTATTATTATAAGTGGTTTGGACATGCCTTGGAAATCTCACTTTCATAGTCTGTGTGCTACTTTATTCTCAGAAACCTGAGTGCACACACTGTGACTGCAATCCTCTGCAGGAGTGTAGGCTTGCAAACTCCTTCAATTATCTGCTGAAACCTGAGAAAAGTTGGAGCTTTAAAACTACTCATCATGTTTTGTTGCTTGTGTTATTGATGGGTAACACTAAGGAAGTGTGCTAGGATAGGACAAGTGATTAGAAAAGACTGGTTGTCTCCACTGGTTCAGGTAAATGCTCCCATGGCCAACCCATCAAACTCCATGATAAAAGTGGATGGATTATTTGACTCCATGATGTCACAGGAAGCCTTTTCGAGGATTCCAGTGATTTAATAATTTCATCTAATTTATAGTTTAAATAAATTGAAAGCCAATGTGTGTCCAAAAGTGCTTATGATAAAATTGTCCTAATGCTTGAACAGGTCTTCCCAAGTGTTTGTGCCCAGCTCTTGACTTTATAGAATCATAAAACATTCTGAGTTGGGAGAAACCTACAAGGATCATCAAGTCCAACTCCTGAGAGCGTTGTCCAAAGGCTCCTGGAGCTCTGGCAGCCTTGGGGCCGTGCCCATTCCCTGGGCAGCCTGGGCAGTGCCCCACCACCCTCTGGGGGAAGAACCTTGGCCTGAGATCCAACCTAATCCTGGCCTTGGCACAGCTTCATGTCATTCCCTTAGGTCCCTCTTCTGAGCTTTTGTTCTGCTATTTTTCTCAAGGCAAAGTTTTGAACAAAAGCATTCTGGTAATGCTTTTTTTTTCTTCTGATTATCCTGATAATCCTTCTCCACCCCTATTTCGTGTCCCTTGGGAATTCATGTTGGGTACTGGAAGCAAGAACTGCAGCTGCCATTGCAAAGCAAAGCTAAGCAAGGGCTTGTGCTGTGGCATTAGTTCAGCCCTTCCTGAGGGATTCCTGACAGACACACCTCTTTGGAAGCATTTTAAGGCTGAAATTCCCTCTTCACATCTGCGTCATGTTCTCATTCATAACTGCCCTTTGCTCGGGGAAAAAAGTTCTGTTGCTGTTAGGTGATGAATTCCTTGCTTCCAGAAATAAAAAAGATCAGTAGTTCCCAAATGTATGACCTTGTGCTACTGAATTTCCTCCCTTTTCTGTTACTATGGATCACGAGGCCCTACTGTAACTTGCTCTAACACTCTGAATTGGTGTTGTTTCCCAGTTTTGTGTCACCAGCAAATTGTATTAGCACATGCTGACGTTCTGAGACAAGGTTATGAGGAAAATTATTGGGTAAGATCAGCCTTGGAAACAGTCCTGGGGAAAGAGCCTCTGTTCTGATTCTTTTCCCCACTGCTTGGGAAGTTTTCTTTTGCCCATCTTAGCCTCCTCCTTCTCCAGGTAAACTTATCCCTTGCCCTGCAGCCTTTTGGGAACCCAGAGAAGAAAGGTTTACCTCAGATCTGAGATCTAGAAAATCAGATATCAGGTTTGACAAGAGTAATCTACCCTGTGGTGAGCGTGTCTTGCATCTTACCCCATCCATGCTTTCAGCTTCGTGTTTGATTTCCTCCTTTAACACATGGGGAGGATTTACTTGCAGGAAGATGAGTCCAGCAGGCTCACAGCTGGACAAGTGTGTATTTTAACCTGGGAGAAAGGATGGGGAGCAGCCCAGGCATCAGTGGTGGCTCTGCTCTGGGTGGTGGCTGTGGTCACACAACTGTGCAACCCCACAGGGATCCACCCTGCAGCTGCACAAACCACCTTTTTTCCCTGTCTGTCACAGGGGACTTCAGTCACTTCTGTTTGATCACACCTCTCCATCCCTGGCTAGATGGGCATGCTGGAAATTCCCACTGAAACACAACCACAGTTCTTTGTATGAAATTCTGCTTTGCTGGTGCCTGTAACACCACAAGCTGCACCATTGCCCCCCTCATTGCCAAGAGCCTTCTAGGAAAATTTTGGGTAAGAGAGGACTTTTTTGTTTTTAAAAACAAGTAGAAATCAGACAACTGAGATGAGTAACTGCCAGTTATTTCGTTGAAGACACATAAAACAGAGAAGCACTGCTTTTCCAGGTAGCACCCAGCACAGTGTTTTATTTCTCTATCAATTTTCATCACAAGCAGTGCATCAAGTGGAGAATTTGAAATTTACTTCCAGAATTCTTTTGATTAAAAAAAAAAAGACAAACCCAACCCCCAGCCTTCACTGTAACATGAAACAAAGACAAAAAAAAGCACGTTGCAAATCTCTCTGTGACACGGGATTTTACATTGCAGCATCTTTGACCACAACGGGGGCACCAGTCTCCTTCCAGCAGCACCACACCCCTGTTGATGTTTGCTCCCGTTTGTTTTGTGCTGCTGCAGGGACAGATTTAACCTTCCCCGGATGCGTCTTCCAGCGTGCAGACACACACAAATGGTTTGTCATTTCCTAAATTACTGGCATCACCCTGTTGCTCAGTGACAGCCTCAGGCTGCTCTTCTGTCGGAGCAGATGCAGAACCGACCCCAGGGCACAGGACCATGAGTGTCCCCCTGGCTGCTCCAGCAAATTCCCTGGCACACAGCAGGATGGCAGAGACCAAAGGGAGGTGTGGAGCTGGTGGGTCCTGCACATTCCCTCCCATCTCCATAGCACTACCCTGGACAGACAGGAATGTCACCTGGATGGTGACTCCCCAGGCTTTGTGCTGGGCTATGACCAGGATAAACAGCCCACAGGCACCCCCAGCGATCTGGCATGAGATTCCAGTGTCATTCCACTGCACATGAAGCTTCCCCATTACCTGGGTGCATGCCCATCCCACCCTGCCCAGTTGGTGAAGGTGTGAATGGTTTCACCCTTTAAAAAGAAGGAATAAGGTTATGGCAAGTGCATAAATGTTTTATGGGAATAGCCATAATGCAGAGGAAAATTTCTTTACTGTGAGGGTGGAGAGGGCCTGGCACAGGTTGCCAGAGAAACTGTGGCAGCTCCATCCCATCAAGGCCAGGTTGGATGGGGCTTGGAGCAACCTGGGATAGTGGAAGGTGTCCCTGCCCATGGGGGGTGTTGGAACAAGATGATCTTTAAGGTCCTTTCCAATCCAAACCATTCTGTGATTCTATGATATATTAAAGCATGGAGAAAATTCCCTCTCTTTCTTAACAAAGTGGTAGCCAAGAAAGGCCAGTTGAGGTGCAAGTTTAGCCATAGTAGTTCTATATGATATTACTTGCCAACCTTGTTTGAGGATCCACCCTTGGCCATGCTGACAAATACCTTCTGGTGCAGGAAAGCAATAGTTGTGTCAAGAAGTCTTGTGGTAGCCCAAGGCAAACACCAACAACCACTGGACATACAACCCCCCTCTTTTCCCACCCCAAACACCATGAGGTGGCACCACCCAAAGGTGACTTGGGGCTTGAGGACCCTGTGCAGCTGAGGGGACCTTTCCTTTCCCAGCTATACACTGAGGAGCAGTAGATCAGTGAGGAGATGGGTTTGCCATTTTCCAGGCAGCTGATATTTTCCTGATTCCTGATGGCATCCAGGTACACCAGTTCCCCTGCAGTTCCATGCTCAGGACCACTGCCACCCTCTACCTCCCTCCTCACAGTCTGAGCATGCTCACAGTCTGAGCACCATGGTAATCAGTGTTCACTGAGAGCTCAAACACATCCCCAGTCCAAGGAACTGAACCAAACCCATTTGTTTCAGCTCTGTTTCCTCCTGACTGCCCAGTGTTTGTGTCAGGTAAGAGGGATGGTTTAAGCTTTCACATCAGGACACTTCACCCAGTGCTGTTTGATGTCTGGTTAGGAAAAAGGGCAGGGAAATACATATGACAAAATTATCAGGTCTAGCTGGCCTCGTGGTACAAGTCCAAAATAATTTCCAAAGGCTCAAATCAGTCAGAAATGAAGAGAAAAAAAAAAAAGCTGGTTTTATCAATGGAACAGGAGTATCAACAGTTATATTTCTGGAGAGGCAGAAAAGAAATACTCTGCTCACATTACTTCTAAATTCCTAATTTTTTATAAACTTTCAGAGACAAAACAATTTAATATGTGTACAGTCCTTTTATTGCCAGTTTTGGAGCACATGAAGCAGCATTTACCTCACGGTAAGGATGCAACACCCTTTTTGAAGCAGTACATCTATGTCTGCACTTAGCATCTCCCTCTCCTTGTGTCTCCACTGCCAGGTTTCTTATGAGCATGTGGTGTATTATCTATTTAGGTACATGTTCTTTTGGTTGAAAGGAGCAAGAATGGCTTTATTTATTAGTTGGTACAATACAGGAGCTCAGGCATTGCTGTGGTTTGAGTGATGAAATGATGATGATGATGATGTTGGCCAAAGTAAGGTGACAATCTGACAGATGTAGTCCCCAAAATCCAGACTCCTGAAAGCAAGCAGCCTTGATCCCTGCTCTCCATGGCAAGAATAACTCCCAGCCTTGATGTTGTACATGTCAGGCATTAACTTACTATTTCCAAGTCTCTGAAATAAAATCCAGTGAGAGGGATCAAGAATACAGAATTTCCATGCTCTTATTCCACGTGGAAGCCCCATCCCCTGCAACTCCAAGTCCTTGCATTGTGAGATTGGAGCAAGATGTGCCAGGAATTATTTACCCCATCCTGCCTTGGGATCCATAACCAAATCAGCATCAAAGGAAGTTCATAGCTATTCCTTTGTGACATGGGCAAGTTGAGGGACTTGGTTTGTACACAGAGAAATTTGGAATAAAAGCCATACAGAGTATTCACACCAACTTCCTTTATAGTGGCTCACCTCTTATCCCTGCTGATATCCTAAATCTGAAAGGGGCATCTTCCTGCAAAACAAATCCTGGGAGCCACAGAGGTGTTTAAAGGCATCCTTTGTCCACTGATGTTCCCAAGTACAGGTTTAAATCAAAGAGTGCAAGTCTGTTCCTAAAAAATACCTTCCATAGTACAGGAGAACATGAAGACTGAATTTGGTTTATGTGCAGGTAGGAAGCCTGTACTTCAAAAATTCTTGAGCTAAGCCTTGAGAAAACATCATTGAAGATGCCATGAAGCAATAACACAGCAGGGTTACCAGCCAGACATTAGATGACATAATCTGAAGACATTACACAAGGTATAAAACAAGAGAGAGCACCCAAACAGTCGTGAGAGAGGCAGCCAAAAGACTACTAAGAAATGATAACACAGCCAGTCCCTCCAAGCTCACTGACTCTCTGTCAAGCAATTTTACCCACACCTGGTATAAACTTAGTGCCTGTTGCTCACTCTCCTGCTCCTGTGCTGGGGGTGGAGGATCCTCCTACTTTCTAACTATTTGCCAGGAGTTCAGCATAGAGCAGGGAGTTCAGTAGATGCCTAAATTAAGCTGTTAGTGATGATGCTGTTACCATTCTCCATGCTCCATGCTCCAAAGAAAGCACTTTTGGGAGCTTGTCTTTTGGTGAGGTGAAATGAGGACTGATGTTTCTGTCATGTGGGTGTCCAGCTGTGGAGTGCTGTGGGCAATATTGTATCAAATAAGTTATTTAAATACTTATTTATGAAAGGGGAGTAGGGAACGGATATCCCTGGTTTTGATTCTGACCCATTGGAAGGTTTTGTGTATTACAGTTGGGTTTTTTTTAAGTCTGAGCAGAGGCCTCTTCACTGGGCTCAGTGAATCTTCTGAATATTTGAGTTGCTGAGAAAAAAACCCTATTTGCTTTGTTGTTTCACTCTGCAGCTGAATCCCAGCATGGACCTTGCACTGAAGCAGAATATTCAGGGGGCAACTTCAGCCTGAAGGAGAGTAGGTTTAGGTTATATGTTAGGAAGAAATTCTTCCTTGTCAGAGTGGGGAGGCCCTGGCACAGGTTGCTCAGAGAAGCTGTGGCTGCCCCATCCCTGGAAGTGTTCAAGGAGAAGTTGGACGTGGCTTGGAGCAACCTGGGACAGTGGAAGATGTTCCTTCCTGTGGTAGGGGGTGGAACAAGATGATCTTTAAGGTTCCTTCCAATCCAAACCATTCTATGATTCTAAGATATGATTCTGTGAACTTGTTCTTTGGGAAAACTTAACACTCTTCTACGATTGATAGCTGGAAAGAATAAATCAAGTATTTTTTTGAGTTTTCAGAGCTTGGATAGTTATCCTATTGCAAAGGAGTGACTGTAGCAGGTTTCATTATCTGGCTGAGAAATCCTCAGGAAAAAAAAATACTGCAGAAAAAACAAGTCTGACTTGAACATCTGGAGGATGAGAAGCAGAAAACAAATGAAAGGCCGTGCTGTATTCTGTGCCAGAAGGATTGCAATCCAGAAAGAGATGCAAATGACTAAGGCTGAGTGATCTACTTTCTGTAAGCAATCAGCGCGACAGACTTTAACCCCTTTTCTTGTTTGCAAATTACCCCGGAGTAAGTGCTGCTGCTTACAGATGTGTTTGCTATTTGCATACACTTTGTGAATAAACTTCTGCTTGTGGGTTAGTCATGAGCTATTCGGCGTGACTATTGCCTGAGTGGTGGTGTTTGTAGGGGGTGATTCATCAGACCTGCAAGAGAGCCGTGAGGAGGGCTGAGTGATCATCACTAGAAATACGCGTTTGAGTGCATATTCACAAATTGTGATGCTTTTCGTCTCTGTGCAAACAATCTCTTTTCCAAAGAAAACTTTGGACCGAAAAGCCCTTTGTAGTCGTTAACTTTTGGAGTGCAAATGGTGTGGGAAGCTTCTCCAAACTGGTTTACATCTGTCTGTTTATCTCAAATAATGTGTTTTATGCCCGGCAATGTGGCAAGTGGCCAGGCAAGGGCACAAAAGGTGTGTGTGACAGTGGGTGCAACAAACTTTTGAGCCTCAGTCACACGGTGCTTCCCTGTGGGATCCATTAAGTTTTCTCGCTGCTGCAGAGTGTCCTGACATGGTCTTGGTGTCCTGAGGGATCTCTGCCCTCAGGATTTGCTGCTCCTGGGGAGCAGGGGCAGAGGCTGTGGCAGCGCTGGGGTTGCAGACCTGCAGGGCTGGGTGGTTTTGGGTTGGACAGTGTCAGGTCTGGTCACAGGACGTGTAAGTGCTTCAATATGAGTGCACTGGATATCCTGGCTGATTCAGGTCAAGTTGTCATTTGGTTTGCACTGGGAAAAGGCCCACACAATATTGTGTCCTCAGACACTATTTGGGTGCAAACCAGGGCCAAAAAATGACATTTTGCTTCCCCTCTCTTGAAGAACCTGAAGGATGACCCTTTTCTCTGAATCTGTGGGGTGTGGATACCCTGTGTGCCAGCTCTCCCTGTGCAGAGCGTGGGGGGAATGTGTGCAGGGCTGATTTCCCCAGTGTGGGATCCAGCTCACACAGCTGGTTCTGCTGTTTTGGGTGCCAAAGGTGACCCCTGGGCTGGAGCAGAACTGAGCAATACCCTGGGAAGGTCCAGGTTCCCACTGCAAAGGCAGATGCAGTTCCCAGCTCCCAGGATTCTTCAGCCTGGTTGGAGATGTGATGTAACCAGGACTCTCAGACCATTTGCAACTTTAATATTCATTTAAGAAAATATGCTGTATATCAAATCCAAACTGTCTGTGCTTCTAGGTGCCTTCCTTCCCTTAGCCTAATTTTCAGTAAGAAAACATAACCAGTTCTGCTTGAGGGTATCCTCTTTGGGACAAATGGAAAAAGGAAGAACAAGCTGAGGAAGAGCCTTTCTACTTCAGTTTTAAAACACACGAAGGGCAACAAAACAAAACACATGGTAGAGGATTTTTCCCAGGCAAAGCAGCCCCTTATCTTCCTTTTTCTGCTGACTTCCTGCTCTGGCCTCCTTGGCAGCTCACAGGACAGTGTCTAAACTTTGCAAACGTGAAGGAATTCAAATGGAACCCTGGACGTCATCGCATTTTCCAAGTTGGCCGTAAATCAGGGTTTGTTATGGTTATTCTCTTGTGAGGCAGAACATGTGCAACGAGATAAGAGCCTGGAGGAAGGAGAGGCAGAGGGTATCTCAGGAGAAAAGAAACATCAGGAGGAAAGACCCAATAAGAAATGTTTTGACAGTCTCAATTGAGCTGAACAGCCACTGAAGAACTGGAGTGAGCTCCCATTGTTGGGGGAATATCACCCCACCTAATTTTAAGTGCGTTTTCTTTGGAGGTGGAAGGAAGATCTTTCCCCTGCCACTGAGATTTTGTGTCACTGAAAGTGGGATTTTCCTGGTGAGGCAGTATTTTCCAACCACAGCAATATGGTGATTCATCAGCCAGATCCTCAAGTGATATAAATAGACACAACCTCCACCAGCCTCAGTGGTCTTGCACTGACTTACATCAGCACTAGAAACTCGGGATGGAAAGTTGCCATCAGCTTGCCCAATCCCTATCCCAACCACTGCCAGCTGGTCCCTTACTGTATATCAGTCCTGGCTGAGTTAGGAAGAGTTAGAGAACTATCCCAAGCAAACTGCAAAACTCACTTTTTCTCAGTCAATGGAAGATGTGGGTTAGTTTCCTCTCAAGAAGCTTTCTCTTATATCCATCTCCTTTTTTTTTTAACCTTGCTTAGCTCTTGGTTTGACCCCATTTTTCATAGAATCACAAAATGGTTTGGGTTGGAAGGAACCTAAAAGATCATCTTGTTCCAACTCACTGCCATAGGCAGGGACACCTTCCACTATCCCAGGCTGCTCCAAGACCCATCCAACCTTTCTTTGAACACTTCCAGGGATGGGGCATCCACAGCTTCTCTGGGCACCCTGTGCCAGTTGTTCACCACCCTCACAACAAAGAATTTCTTCCTAATATCCAATCTAACCCTACTTTCTCTCGGTTTGAGCCCATTCCTCCCTGTCACTCCATGCTCCTGTAGATTTTCCTTGATTTCTGGTGCTGTTTGGATGTTTGGGCTGTGGGATGTTTTGCTGAGCCTCCACAAAACTGGGCATGCAGGGGATCTACTGGAGAGTTGCTAAGCCCTGGATTTAGCAGTGGATTTAACACTTTTAAATATTAATCATTGTAACTGGAGAGGTGGCTGCTTGGCTGGTGGGAGGTTAACCTGAGGAACAGCTCCAGACAAGGAGGTAATTGTATTTATTCCTTGGCTGCATTATGTGGAATGCAGATGAGGGTTAAGTGGCTGTAATTACCTGCCCAACAGTGTCATTCCTATTCTACAACAACAGGAGCAAGGTCAGCCCAGCCTGGACCTGCTGCCTTGGCTGCCTTTGGGTTTCCAAGCACCTCCCACTCTGCCTCTTTTCCCTGCTTGTCAAGCATATTTCATAAGAATAACACCCAATCACTGTGTTAGATGCTGTTCAGAGGTGGTTTTACTTGGTGTGCTGTTATTTGCTCTGTTATGATGCCACATCAGGGACAAGGGTGAATGACTGGTTAGAAATATTTGTTATTTTCAGACATATTCAATGAGGCACTTTTTGCCTCTCTGTTGTACTAAGCCTCTCAGGAGAGGTGGGGTACATATAATTTGGCTGAACTTGCTTTTTGCTTGTGAATGATGGCTTCAATAATCTCTCTGACTTCCAGAAATAAAATACAGTGAGCCCTGTTCTCTTTATGTTTGAAAGGGGGAAAAAAAAAGGAAAAAAAGAAAGATACAGAGATCCTTGAATATCCAGTAGGAATTTGGATTTAGGGAGAGAGGGCAAGCTTTCTATTCCAACTATAGCCAGTCTGTAATTAGTATCAAGAATCCATATCAGGAATGAAGTAGTCACATGGGTCCTTGCAAAACAGCTCCTGTAAATTCAATAATCTGCTGCCAAAACTCTCCTAGGAAAATGGAATCAGTGGAGGTGCCACTTTAAAGGGAAGGAGGAGGAGGAGGAGGAGGAGGAGGAAGAGCAGTTCACTAGGTGGCAGTCTGCCCTCTGAATGCCAGTGGGATTGGAAAGGGGCTCATGGTCATCCTGGGATCCATGGCAGGTCTGGGCTTGTTTGCTGGGAGCTCAGGCAGGTGATTGACTGCACAGGAGCATCTGCTCCCTTCAACACATCACAGCCTCTTTCTAGACCTCATATTTTTGGGAGAAAGCTCAACCTGATTCCCAGAATATTCCTGCAGAGTTAATTAACTAAATTAACTGGTCGGCGTTAAGTTTTGGAAAACTTGAGATTCAAGCTGTGGGTCATGGTATTTTTGTTATTCCTGTTTATAGCTGGAGCTGGCAGATCTGCTAGCACTAGTCCTCTCCTCAGTCCAACCAGTCATACTGTTGCTTCCAAATTTCTGGTTGCCTAAATCCCTGGTATTTCAGTTGGACAGCCTTCCCCCTTGGTTCTGCACTGCTGTGCTGAGCAGCTGTGCTGTTTAAAGGCTGTCAGGCCTGATTCTCATTTACCCTCTGGCAGCAAAAACCTTCACACCCACTTGAGGGTCCTTTTCTTCTCCCGCAGTGTTGGAAGGAGGGTTCGGATCCAGCGTGGATCCAGGAGGAAACCACCCCATCACATGGGCCTGCATGTTGTGCAATTTCTCTGCTTTTGAGTCAGCTTGCAGCAGGTTCTGTGATCCTCCCGGATGAAAAACCAGGTGCAAAATGTCAGCTGGGATTTATTTTTGCAGTTGGTGGAGCCTTGGGCCTGCTGACTGTTCCCATCTGCCATGGGAATCCCACTGAAGGGAGAGGGGCTCAGGTGCTCTGGCTGAGAGCAGCACCTGCAGGTTTGTGGCAGGTTCTTCATCGGAGCTGCTGGAAAACTTTCACGTGGCCATGTGCTCACAGCTTTCTCTCCAGCTCTGAGAAACACCCCTGTGGCATGTTAAGGGTCTGTCCCCGCGCTCCAAGGAAATGTAGGATTGATTTTTCAGGTTGGGCAATGTGTAACAGTGGTGCTTCCAATGCTCATCACGTGCCTGTGGTTCGTGATGTTTGCCCGCATCCAACGTAAAATTAGTAGGTGTGTCTTATAAACAAAAAGTAATAATCCTGTGAGTCAGAGTCAAAAATTTTCCCTTCTGTTTGAAGGGCTCATTAATCTGGAATTTTAAGTGAGGGGAAGGGCGGCCTGGAGATGGTTTGTGCTCCCCTGCTGCTCCCTCCAGCAGTCGGCGACACGATCGGCGATGGCACTTCTGGTGTCCCATCTCCTGCACATGTGAGTGCCAGAGCCACCAGATGGGCTCTGCAGCTCCTTCAGTGCCAGCTGGGCACCCTGGTAGGGTCAGCTGTGATCTTAACAACATCAACAATAATGAATAATTGTTAATTTTTAGAACTGCTGTTGATATTTTCAGGTGGCGATTTCCTTCCTTGAATGAGAGGCTGAGGATAAATGGTTTTGTTGGGGATTTTTTGGCTGGTTGGTTGGTTGGTTTGTTTTGCCCATCTTGGGTTTTAAGTAAATTTGGAAAAACACTACAATTTCAACAACATGTTTTTCCAGAGATGTTGTCATCACATTTAGGCATAAACCATACAGAGGGCTTCAAATACCTTCCTGCTTTTGGGAACTCTGGAGCCCAGGTTGGCACAGATTGACCCTCAGTTCTGTGGTTCCCTGAGGGAAGGTGTTATATCTGCTTAGACATTTAGAGAGTCAGTCACATGAAGAGCAGCTGAGGGAGTTGGGTGGGCTCATCCTGAAGGAAAGGAGGCTCAGGGGGAAACTTCTCACTCTCTATAACTCCCTGACAGGAGAGTGGAACCAGGTGGAGGTCAGGATCTGTTCCCAGGAAATTAGTGAAAGGATAAGAGGAAATGACCTCAAGCTGTGGCAGAAGATGTTCAGGTTGGACATTAGAAAGAAATTTTTTTTTAGAAAGGCTTGCCAAGCACTGGATGCCCAGGGAAGTGGTNTTGCCAAGCACTGGATGCCCAGGGAAGTGGTGAAGTCACTATTGCTGGGTGTATTCAGGAAAGCACTGAATGTTGCTCTCAGTGCTCTGATCTGGTTGACAAGGTGGTGAACAGTCAAATTTCGGACTCGATGACCTTGGAGGTCTTTTCTACCATTAATGATCCTGTGATCTTTGTTATTCACAGGTAAATAGCTACAGTCAGTATCTAAGTCAGAAGAGAACCCCTTTTATACCCTGAAAAAGGGATGACATGCTACCAGCCCCACAGAGGAGGATCTGGCAGTGCCTCCCATGGCAGTGCCTCCCCTACCAGCTCAGCCAGAAGACCCGTGGGGCTTTTTGGTGCAGCTCCTGCTGTGTTGGACCTGAAATGCTGGAAACATCACCACGTGCTTTTAGGCTTTTTGTCAGCTGGAAGCCTCTGCCAGATCTGCAGTGTGGCAAGGAGTCTGCTTCTCGTCTCTTCACATCTGGACCCCATGACAGTAATGGCAAAAGCAACTTTCTTTTGTAATTCCATCCCAAATCTGCAAGCATCAGCCCTTCACATCTAATGAGAACTGGACTAGGGGGGAGTGTTTGTCCTACAGTGCCCTGTGACAAGTCAGCTGTGTGCCTCTTGATGCCTGTAATGATACTCCTTGTGAGACCTCACATAGGCAAAAATAGGGAAGATTTGAAAATAGTCTTACTCTTGCTTATTTATCTTGCACCGAATTCAAAGTATTAAATCATTGCCCTGCTGAAAACCTGTCTTTCTCCAAGATCACTTCCTATGAAGTCAACTCCAGCAATTAAACTGGCTACTAAATCTTTGGTTGTCATTACAAAACTTTTTTTTTATTGTTATTTTTATTTCTTAAAAACAACAGAATGCTGCACTGTCAATTTTATTTCCATAAACACATTAAGTAATTGAGTATTTATCTGAACAGAATGAGAAATGTGGAATTTATTTTTAAGACTCGAGCTTTAAATAAACAAGACATTTCTAAACATAACTTCATTTTGGATAATGAGAGGTTTTCATGGACGTAATGGCTATTTTCAGTATGTTTTCCCAAGACTTTTCTTTTAAATTGTGACATTCTACATCTAAATTGGAGTAGCACACAATATTTGTACATTAAGAGAGGTCAGCTCTTCTCAAGAGTAAATATTTGTATATATGGGAGTGTGTCTGATATGTCTCATGCAAGAACTGTGTGTAACAGTAGAAGTTAATTTGGTTTAATAATCAAGCTGTAAAAATCTAACAGATTGATCAAACTCATAGATTGGTTTCCTGGTATAAAAGGCATTACTTAAATATATTTCCCTATTAAATGTCCTTTATGTAAGTATGTGTATATACCTAAGGTAACATTAGCTGTCATGTATCTGTCACCAAAGTGCTGTCAACATTCTTCTTAACTGTGGAAAAATTAATTGCTGTTCCATGAAAGCAACACAGCAAAGAGACATCAGCATTTTCATGCTGTTTTGTGGAACTTTCTGCTCAATACTTACCCTCTGCACTGGTGGAAGGATCAGCAGAACCACCTTGTATGTCAGTGTAAGGACAAAAGGGGGGATTTCTGTAACCTGGCCAGCAAGGGATATACAGCACTTCTGTTTTCCATAGGCATGGAACATTTTCAGCCATGCATGTTTCTGTGCTGAATCATCCCTGACACACCTACACAGAGCTGTGATTTGCCTGGAATAAGTACTGATGCCTGAAATAGATCTGAGCAGACGTGCAGCAGTGTTTGTCAAAGGAGAGAAAGGCATTTTGTGTTTCATTTTATATATAGTGGGAGCTGCCAAGTAGCCCGTGTTGGAAAAAAAAGTTCTAGTTCTTGTTTTCCAAGAACTGGTGGTTTTATTTTCCCCCTTGTTTGTCCCTTGTGAATGACCTGCAGAGAGTTCATGGCAGTGCTTCCCCATCCTGTATGTTCTGATGCATCTGACCTGATGCAGCTGAATGAGAAGGAATTAAAAGGGAATGGATCAGAAGTCCTGCTGTGGGAGAAGCACACTGAGGTATGGGATGGAGATAGATGAGGTGACTTGAGTCACACCAGGCATAAATCAGAGTCCTGGAATTTGGCACTGCTGCCAAGAAAGACTTGGGGGTGCTGGTGGGGAAGAGGCAGGACATGGCCCAGCCCAGAAACACCCTCGTGCCCCAGACTGATCCCACAGGGTGGGCAGCAGGGGAAGGGGGATTCTGCCCTTCCATCTAGTGGAAGGTGTCCTGCCCATGGCAAGGGAGTTGGAATGAGATAATCTTTAAGGTACCTTCCTATCCAGGCCATTTTGTGACTCTATCTATGTTCCTGTTTGGGGGGACTCCTGCTCATTAGTATAAAGACCTGTCCTGTCTCAGAAGACTCTTGCTGCAGGATGCCAAATAACTGTGGCTCAGCAGCAGCAAATCCTCACTGGAGATGAGTGGCCTGGTCCACTTCCCCACATTAAATAAGTATCTGTTACACTGGGCTTTGCCTCTTGCATACTGTGAGTGGCCTTGCCCAGTTACAACTGCTGGGTAAGTGAATTTTTGGTTTTGTAAGGGCTGTCCCTTCCCCACCCTCTTGCTAACCCACTTATGGGCAAAGCTTCCCACTTGGAAGTCAGCCTGTCCTATTAACCTTTGCAAGCAAGGTGATGATTTCAAGTGGTGGAGTGTTTGGGAGCTGCTCCCAGGGGACAACAAAGCTTAAGGAGACATCTCTCTTGGGCATTTTACAGTTCAAAGCAGGCAGGGAGGGGAAGAAACAGCCTGAACACAGGGTCTAGTGCCACCAGCCAAGTATCCAGAAATATTGCCACACACACTCAGGTCCAAGATATTCACCCCTTTACTTCCCAGTTTAGTGATGCAGTTATACAAATAATTCCCTTGCAGACCTTCCCAGTTGTGAACTCACCCCTTGAAGCCCCTAAGTGCCCCTTGGTCACTGAAGTCACTCTGTAGGCTCAGTCAATCTGTTCCAAAAAACATGCCAGTCCCACAGTGCTCAGGAAAACCCCCATTTGAATTGGAGCAGGGCAAGGTGGTGTTGATGGGATTATGTGAGCACAGTGGAGGTGGAGCAGCTCTCTTTTCCCCCTTCTCTTTCCTTGGAGATGAAAGAGAAACATCAGCAGTGGATTGAACCCATTGTGTTGCTGGTAGGTGTGTGCACCCGGCATTTGTTTGCGTTGGAGTCCCTGCACAACTGGGCAGATAAAATAAAAGAATTTAGGACATATTTGACACGACCACACACTTTCAGAACACCAGATAAACAGTGGATAATTGCATGCTTAAAGCATTTTCCTTGATAACAGATTGAATAATTTACCAGTAATGACAGGGAACAACGGAGTGGTCAAGAAAACCTCACTGCGCTACAATTGCACCACAGCAACTCCATCAATGCTGGTCGGGCTATTTTGTTTGTTTGTCTTGGATGTATTTTTTTTTTCTGGCAAACATCTGTTGCTTTTACACAGAGCAGATCCAGTGGGAAACACCCCTGGGGAAAACATGGAATGGAGTGTGTGTGCAAAAGCGACGTGGGGGAAATGTGAGAATTTATTTTGTGCTTGCTTGAAGGAGATGCACTGAACTGGAGAATGTGAACAGGCACATCTGGCAGAAATGGACACAGGAGCAGGACTATTCTTTCTGATCCCAGTAACATGTTTATTAACTAGGAAACATAGAAACATTAAAGTTGGAAAAGAGCTCCAGGATTGTTGAGTCCAAGCTGTGCTTGATCCCCACCTTGTCACTCAGACACTGAGTGCCAAGTCCAGTCATTCCTTGGACACTTCCAGGGATGGGGGACTCCAAACCTCCCTGGGCAGCCCCTTCCAATGCTTGACAACCCTTTCAGTGAAGAAATTCTTCCCCATGTCCAACCTGAACCTCCCCTGGCACAGCCTGAGGCTGTTTCCTCTTGTCCTGTCCCTTTTTCCCTGGGAGAAGAAGCAGCCCCCACCCTTCCCCACAGGGCAGTGCTGCTGTGCCATTTTTCCAGCTTTGTTTGCCATGGTTGAAACACAGGCCACTATGAGTTCATGCCTTTGGTGCTGTCAGCTTAGTTAGATGACGCCAAGCCGTGTGAGCTCATGGGTTCAACACCTCCAGCTTGCTGGAGCTGATAGAAAATCACTGGCTTCGTTAAAATTACAGCTTGGCCCTCAGTTGAGTGTCAGGGAGTCAGGTCACCATGTGGGTGCTGCTGTGTGACCCAGGTCAGTGGCTGCCTGCACCCTGCAGAGCTCACTGATGTGACTGGGCTTCTTCCTCGTGGCTGGGCTCCAGGATAGAACCTCAGTGACCCAGTTTTCGAGGGGTTTCCTCATGATAAGGTACCATGTGAGCAAGCCTGACCTCCAGATCTGACTGGGGAAAGGTCTTAATTGACAGGTCAAAACTTGTAAACTACCCACCCCTCACTGAAAAACAGGATTTATGGCCTATCAGATGTGTGTAGGACTATTTTTATTCATCTTCAGTTTGGTTCCTTTTAACTCTTAATTTGCTTCTTTCTGGGTTCTCTGTCTTTTGAAGCATCCTGATCCAAGTTGTCTCAGCAGGGGAACCAGGATTTCCCAGCTCTCCTTGGCTGTCCCAGCTGGGCTTCTCTTGTCCCAGAGACACTTTCCCCCCATCCGTGTTTGAAAGACAGAAGCAGCATGCCCTGAGCAGGGTGGGAAGGCCAGCAGGCAGAGCCAGCTTTTGCCCAGGTCCCTTCTCCTTGCTGTTTGAGCAGTGCCAGGCACAGGGCAGGCACAACACCCCTTTCCCACCTCATGGCCATGCAGGGGTCCTCTCATCACCCTCCTTTTGCTCCTGGCTGTCACCCACCACAAGCTGGATCATGGCACTGCCTTTCAGCTTATCAGTGGAAAATCACTGACAATGGCTGTGTAACAAGCAGGTAATTTCACTGTACACAATGTCTCACAAGCTTATTTTACCAACTGTTTACAGTCACCGTGTGTGGGAGGGAGAATTTAAATGATGGGGAATTTTAAGACTGGAAAAAGCTTCTGTGGCTTTTAAAGCTGAGATTGAAGATAAAGAAGGCAGAGGAACCCCAAGGCTGCAGAAGGTGAGCAAGTGCATTGAGAAACAGGAGTGTGAGAGCAGGTCTGAGCTCTTTTTTTTTTTTCTCCCTTCTCTTCCAAGTGAGGGAGATGGTTTTGAGTGCCCTTGGTCCATCTCACATGGGATTTCAGTGTGAGTGTGTGTTTCCTTACTGGTATGTTTAAAATGTGAAGGGCTCCATTCAGTCCAACTGCAGGAGCCTGAGAAGTTGTTTGTTCCTTCAGCAAAAGTTACTATTTCCGAAGCAGAAAAGCACATGGGTTTATGACTCATCCATTCAAGGTTGTGTATTAAATAATAAGATGGACTTTGAGCTGTGGCTGCTGAGAGGCAGCACATGTTTGCCTCTGCCAGCTCTGGTACAGGGGTGCCAGCCTGGGCTGTGCCAGTCAGAAACTTGGCCATATCCATGGTGGGCTATGGAAAAAGCAGGAGCTGGGGAAAGTATCTTGGCTTATCATGGAAAAAATCATTGTGTTGGATTTAAAAAAGAACAGTCAGAAACTGGGAGATTTGAAGGCATGTTCGTGCTGACCTGTGATTCCTTTTGTGTGTGAGAGAGAAAGAGAGAATCTTACTGAAAAGAGATGGGCAAAGCATCAGTGCAGAGCAAGAGTGGGGAGGAGCACTGTCCTGGTCTAATTAATCAATAAGTTTAATTAATCAATATTCCTGAAAAGAAGAGCTGCAACTTGATGTTTATTATAGAATCATGGAATGGTTTATTATAGAATCATGGAATTTATCATAGAATCATGGAATGGGACCTTAAAGATCACATAGTTCCAACAGCCACCTTTCACTATCCCAAGTGGTTCCAAGATCCATCCAATGTGTCCTTGAACACTTCCAGGGATGGAACAGCCACAGCTTCTCTGGAAAACCTGTTTAGACCTTTTTTGGCTTCTGCTGGTGAAGTCCTGGCCGTGCAGACGTATTTTTTTCTGTCAGATACATCTTCACCCACCGCAGATTCAGCTGTTTCACTGTGGCTTACAGAGCGTGGGCTTTTCAAACACACATTTCTAATTTTTTCCTTTGCAGACCTTTTGTTGTGGCTTAGGTATTTCCCATCGGCCTGATGCACACAGCAAGTACAGCTAATACAGCAACAAACAGCCTTCATTGCTGTGGATCTGCTGATGGTCTAAGGTTAATTTGTCCTGGAAAGCGGTTGCAAAATCAACCAGGGCATGAATTTCTAACACAGGAGTGGTTTTGCTTCATTGTAACTCAGGGACATGCCAGGCTCTGCCTTTGCTGCAGATAAATTCAATTTGAGGCACAGCTGAAATGGCAATGAAGACAAAGAAACCTGAAAAGGTTGAACCTGAGTTTTAACCAGTGTTTTTTCAATCTTCCTTTCTACTCCAGCCCCAAAGAATCTCTGGCTATCCATCTGCATAATGACCATGCCTATTCTCTCTGCAAAAAACACCAAGTTTCACAAGGCACCTTTTTCCCATGAACCCCACATGGGTTTGCTGTTGTGCTCATTGAAATTAGACTGGCAAGAAGAGGTGGAAGACTTGGTGTCATGATGTTCCTCTTTGCTCTCTCTAAGGAAAAAAAAGTGTGCTCTCTGTGGAGGCTGATGGTGTTTGCCTCGATGACTTGATGCATTTGGAGCAAGAATTTGCTGCTGCCTGGCAGCTGTGGCTTAATTGTTCAGGATGGTGTCCTGCTGCTCAGTTGTGTCTGAGACAGATGTGGGGTCAGGATGGCTCCTTGCATACACATCTGCACGGCTGTGTGTCAGTCACAAGCTCTGCTGGGCTTGTGTGAGTTCTTCTTCGGGTTTTCTGTGCACGGATCATTGAAAAGGCTTTCAGTGAGAGTGAGGGCTCCACACTTTGACAGTTCCCCACTGCTCACACATAGGGCTCCAAAACCATCTGTGCAGATTATTTCCCTCCTTTGACACAGCCAAGTGTCTCTATGCCATGGCACTGTTGCATTTCATTTTTAACAAGAAACCTCGATGTTCTTTACTCACTTGTCGGATTTGAAAATAAACCGAAGTTTCTCTCTGAGTTTTATTTAGCTGGAATTTACTCCCTAGTAGAGCAGCAGTGAGGACAAGCATTATCATAAAATCTTGTTTATTGGTAAACTCATCGACCTACATTGGTGAAAATCCCATTCCAAAGTCCCACCCTGTTGCTCAGCAGTAGGTGCAACCAGCAAGTGACGTTAGTTTTGTAGTTTGAGGCTTAAAAAAAAACCTCCCCCAAACCCAAACCAACATGTAATAATTTGCAGATGTTGGCAACTGGCAATGATGCATGAGTTGAAGCTCTCTTTGGGTGCCAAACCACAAATATATATCATTTTTTTTTATAGTCTACCATTCCTGGAACTGAAAGAGGCTTCAAAACAATCAATGTGTAAACAGGAATACAGAGCACTCCCTTCTGAGCATCACCAGCCCTGCTACTGCTCTGAGTTGTCTGCCTGGCACACAGGGCTTTTTCTTGTAGCTGTGTCCTTCTTCAGAGTTGCTTTTTTGCCCTTTATTTAGAGGGTACAGGTCTGCAGGGCCAGTGCAGCTCCTCCAAGAGGAGGGGAGTTATTCATACTTTCTGGCATTTTTAAGTTGCACTGTCAAGTGTTTCACAACGAAACCAGGAAAGGGTTATATATGATTTACTGCTGTATTTCCTTATGTGCTTTCTACTCAACAGTACCACATTCAAGGGCTCTGAAAACTGAAGTTTTCTCTCTGTCCCTTGAACTCTTTGTCCCAAGAATAGTTCTTTCCCTTCACTGCCCTCCACGGGTATTTTACTTCTAAGGGGCCACCTTAGAAGATGAGTTTTCTTTTCACTTGAAGGTCATGAAACACGAAACTTACGTCGAGAACTAATTTTGGTGCCTTTTTAACAGCTTTGCTCGTTAGGAAATGAGCTGATATCATCACCCTGCCAGCACAGGGAGAGCCAGGTTGTGGTCAGATGCAAATGACTTGCAGCCACTTGCTATCAAAGTCAGTTTTCCATTATGATCTGCCATGACTTTGGAATATTTGTTGTTAGATTGTGTCTAGGACACCAGTCAGAGAGATGCTTCTTCCTAAAAATGTGCGATAGAAGTGCAGGACAACAGCTGGTGGGTGAAGGATGAGATGAGGGGACAATAAGGAAGCAAGAGGACACTGACAGCCAGGAGGGTATTTGGTGTTCCCAGCACACCAAGCATTCACTATTGCATTCATCTCTGGATTTATTTATTGTAGTTCTCCTGACAAGGTGAAGTTTTTAAGAGTTTAGAAAGGGTAATGACGTTTCTGGGAGTTTGTTGTTTCTGGAAACCTGCCCTGGAGCATACGGGGAATTGGGGAAAAAAAAAACCCAGAAGTGCTTGTAGAGTGGCAAAGTGAAGATGAAAGGGACATTGCTGGCAAAACACAGTGTAGGCTGGAAGCTCAGCATGGAATGAGGGATGATGAGTGAAGTGGTGACAAGATGCTGATGGTTTGATGTGGCAGAGAAGGTGGGGGGGACTCACCAGGGACAGAGTGTACCAAGGTGAGAATGCTGGTGAGGAAAACCATCTCTCCAGCAATATTTGGGATGTGTGAAAGCAGAAGAAGCTTTTATTTAATATGGCTGAAGAAAAATATGCTGTCTGAACACAGATGTGAGGTATTGAAAGCCCACAAAGGAGATTTTTAGCTGCCTGGATGGGTAGGAGACCACATAATTTAAAGAGATGATAGAGAGAGGCTGTGTGAGCTGGACACAGCAAGAGACCTCAGTGAGCTGCAGGGGTCTGTGATTATATTACTTAAATCCCAAATGATACAAAAATGTCAGAGAAACCAGGAGAAAAATGGGATACTGTTCAGTAAGGCCTTCTGTAAAGCACAGGGTTTAGCTGAGAATAAAACCATGTAGCTCTCCCTGCTCTCTGGAATTCCTTCAGAAAGTGACTCTGGGATGTGTGGAGTGAAAGACATTCTGCAGGACATTTGAACTCATCTGTTTGCTCCAGTGAGCTCTAGTAAAGCTGTGTCTGAACTGTGGTCCAGGAGAGATACTCTGCTGGAGCTGAGACCAGAGGAGAGCAATGGGGGTGAACAGGGATTAGATTTAGGGTTGTGTATGAGCTGGGGTTGTTTAGTCTAGAGAAGTGAAGGATGGGAGAGAATATCCTGACATAGAAGGGTGCTGCAAGGATGAAAAGAAGAATCCATTATCCGTGTCTGTGGCCAATAGGGAAAAAAGTCCCAGGGTTAAATTATGAATATTATTAAGAATAAGTCAGACATCAGTAAAAACCTTTCTATGAGTCTGAATAGCAAAGTCAGGCACAAGTTGGCTGGAGAACATCTACAGTCTCTGTCATTGGAGGTTGTTTCAACCTAGGTAGCCAAAAATCTTTCATAAATGGTAGCTGTTCCCAGGGATGGGCCAGGCATCTGCCTGAGGTCTCTCCCAGCCCTTGAGATTCTTCCTTTAGATGAGGTTGCCCACAAGAATTAACATGAAGGATTAAAGACAAGGTTCCACATGGGATGGGTCCCTCTTTTATATGCTAAGAGAAGTTTAAAATCTAGGGACAGAATCAACAGGGAACTACAGGTCAAGGTAAAGGGGTGGTATAAGTAAAAACTGGAAGACTTGGAAGAGCTCATTTAATGAGAATGAGGAGTATATCCAATATATTGCCATGGCAGGAAATTGTTAGAAGAGGGTCTAGAATGAGAATGGAAGAAAAGAACCACACAAAATCGTGAATTAAATGGACTTGGAGACAGAAGTAAAAAAAAGTCAAGAGCTGAAGAGGGAGACAGGGTTGTTTTTTTTTTTAATAGTAGTAGTAGAAAGACTGAAGTGCACTTAAAATGTGAAAAGAAAAATGCTGGAAGAGGCATGACTCTTCCTTACAAATTAAATCATCAGACAATTTAAGAGAGGGGTCACATGCAGATAAACCACCAACAAATCTCATCCCCTTTGTACTCATTCTCATGGTGAAGCCACAGAAGAAGTGGAACCAAGAGTGACAGAAGGGTCTGTGGGCTTCTTGTTCATCCTCTGCCGTGGGAAACTGGTGCACTTCTCTGGAGAAGTGGAGACAGATGGAAGTGTAGTGATGAGTCAGGGGTGAGGAGAAGAAAGCTGAGATTTCTGGTGTGGGATGCAGAGTTAGAGATGCCATGTTCTTCCTGCTGGGAAGCTCTCAGGACAGCTGGAAGGTAGGACAGGCTAATAATGGAGGGAAGACAGCAGAGCCATGGGATCTGCCAAAGGCATGAGTGGTATAAGGAAAGGACAAGAGAAAAGGGGTGTCAGATGTCAGCAAGGGCTGACAGTGGGGTGGGGAGACCTTGTGTTGAGAGGGGGGAGCCACTGAATCAAAGGGAGGAAGGAGCTCGGAGCTGGTCCCAGCAAAATAAAAGTAGTTCAGTGGTGACAGGTTGGAAACTGTAAAAACACATATGTACAGTGACTGGGTGTGAAGACAAGGATTGAAAGATGATGCATAAAGGAAGTGGGAAACAGATGGAAAGTTCTGATCTGGGGAGAAAGATGGGAAAGGGCAAAGTGGAGTGACCAGGATTTGGGCAAATGGGATAATAGAGGCAGGAGCAGGGTGTGATGGTAATGAGAGATGAAGGGGATAGAGGATGGGATGTAGATGGAGGGCCAGGAATAGAGCAAGAGTGAGGGATGAAGGAGTGGGGATGTAGCCTCTGGAATGAGGGTGAAATCAAGTGAGAAAGGGAGGACCAGTGTACAGAACTGCAGAGAGCTGAAGGTAACCATGAAGGGCCTGTGACTGGATGGGTTCTGGTCTGAAGTTCATCTGATGAGATCCTGCAACTCTGACATCACTCTTCCCCAATCCATGTCCCTTCCACTCCTCTGTCTTCCTCCCCAGTACCTTATCAGCCTCTGAAGTCCTGACTGGAAGCTTATCCAGTGGGAACAGCCAGCCCCCTCCCCAGCTGGCAGCAGTGGTCAGTGCTGCTGCTGGAGACTAAAGGTCACTTTGCCTTTTGTATTGAAAGTGCAGATATTTGCCCCAAAGGTGAATCAGGGTATTTCTGTATTTAAGAAAGAAAAATTCAAGCCAGAGAATTTAAATTATGCACAAGCCTCAAGAGACCTGTATCTCTGTGTGCATGATCCTGAGCCCAAATAGCACATGTGTTTGTGCAAAAGGCCATAAAAGTCTTTCTGGTAAATATTACATACTTTACAATAAGTTTCAATGGCTGCTGTGTTCCCCTCCAGCTGGTGGCTGAAGGCAGCCCTCTGTACATTCTGTGTTCACTGCCTGGAATCTGCTGGCACCTGGAGCAACCTTTCTTTGGCTGTACCCAAGAGCTGAGCTCCAGCTCCCAAGGTGGAGAGAGCTGGCTGGGATGCCCAGAGGGTGACACTTCCTTGGCAGGTCTTCTGCACAGCCAGTGCCAACCGATCTGTTGGAAGCCTGAGGAAGCTGCAGCTCTTCTCCACACTGCACCACAGTCCTGCCTCCAGGAAAGCTGTACCACTGTCACTGTCAGGATGGGTGTTGGTGCCATTGCCTCCCTCCTTTCCCCCAGCTCGCTCTGAGGAGAAGCAGCTCACTCCAACAAAAAAAGTGCCCTGTCTAAGGGATAAACCAAGGCATCCCTGTGAAAAATGGGTTGAACTTGACTGAAGTTCACAGCACCTGAGGGCAGCGAGGTGTAAGTAAGGGCTGGGGGTGTTGTATCCAGCAGATATTGCTGCAGGTGCATTTGAAGGGATGGGAACTAATTCAAACCTCAATCCCTTTCTCATGGCCCACTTCTGAGAAAGACTGTGGGATCTCAGACTTCACCAGCTTGTAAAAATCAGGCTGATTTCCTCTCTTTTAAAATGAAATATTACTGTTCAGACTTCTTTTCTTGCTCAGGAATTCCATCGCACCGGGTCAGTGGTGTCTGGGCTGTGCAGTGATGATGCACAATCTTACACAACGACCTCTTGTTCTGGGACTAAAAAGCTGTTTGTTTACATAATATAAGATTGGCCTTTCAGACACACAATGTTAGTTCAGTTTAATGATACTTCTGAATTTCGTAAGATCACGATGCAGGAGAGCGGTGACGTTTCGCAACCCAGAGCAAAGTTTCCCGGGAGTGCTGTGACTCAGTGTGTTACTGGTGCCTTAGAAATGGGAATAAGAGAGCAAAGCACGGAATCCTAGCGCTAAGTAAGTCAGGGTGTTGGGGTTTGGTTGGCTTTGTTGGTTTGTTTGTTTTTTTTTTAATTTAAATTATCTTCTCTCACAGAGCCAACAACCTGCTAATTCTTATGCAGAATGGGGAGTGCTCTGCCTTTCCAGGAGAGTTATCAAGCAGGATTCCTCTGAGCTAGTCACCCTTAATCCCTTTTACAGGAGAGAAACAAATGCAAATAAGATGCAATTCCCCTCTTCTGGAGTGTCTGCAAGGTGCTCTGCTATTAAAGGCAATTACAGAGTGGAGCTCAAATCCTGCAGCTTCCACTCCCAGATTTTAGAAACCAGGACAGGGGAGCTTGAAGATCAGCCACAGTTGTGTGTTTGCTCTTTGGCTGTGCTGAAGACAGAAATGTAAAGAGTTTTAAATCTTGTCTCCAAATACCTCACCTGACCTGGGATATCACCTGGTTCCTCCCTGTACCTTGTGTCTGGGCATGGAGAGGTGCTGGGACAGCTCCCCTGAACTTTGGCTTCTCCCAGAGGCACAGAGGTGGTTTGAGGACAGTTCTGAGGGGTCCCTCCTTCACCATCTGCAAAATATTTGCCCTCCAGGGCTGCTCTGGTGTGGGGCACAAGGAGTTGTGGGACTGGGGTGGGAATGTGGCTTTCCAGAAGAAGAAGGGTCACATGTTTGTTCCATCACATGCGTGATGATGTTTTGGCTTGTGAATTTTCAACATAAGTTGCAAATAGTTTATTTAAATAAAAAGCAAAGTTCATGGAGTCATAGAATCAGAACCATAGAATGGTTTGGGCTGGAAGGAACCTTAAAGATCATGAAATTCCAACCCCTTTCCATAGGCAAGGACACCTTCCACTATCCCATGTTGCTCCAAGCCCTGTCCAACCTGGCCTTGGACACTTCCATGTTGTCTCTTAATGATTTATGTTATCATTTTAGTGTCTAAATTGCATTGAGTGCATTTAATGAATTTCCACGAATCGACTCCATATTGTTGATAATCTGTGTATTTACAGTGCTTAGTGTCACAAGGGTGTCACATGGAGAAAGCATTTGCAAAAGGTTAAAAACAAACAGACAAAAGAAACATTATTATCATCATTTCAGCAGAGTGAAGCAAGTCTCTGAGATAGTGGTTACTCAAAAAATCTGTGTCAGAGACGGGAACCAAAAGAAAAAAAACCCTCTCCACTTTTATTGAAATTTAGATTATATTAATCACAATTATGTCTTAAACACCAGTAACATTAAAATCTAATTTACTGAAAAACCCACCCTGCTGCTTCTCAGAACTGTGATTAACATTTTGGGTCCTAAATTGAAGTCTTTGCTTGGACCAGCACAAATTTGTGAAGTCTGGAGTTGCTTCAAATTGTCAAAGTTTCCTCTCAACTCCATCCACGTCAGGCAAGTATTTGGTTACTGTGTGTCCCCACAAGGAGCCTGGGTGTGGGTGTCCAGTCATTGTATTTTTCTTCTTTTTTTCCTGGTGAAAATTTGATCTATTTCACCACATAAAATCACACTGAAGACCTACAAGCTGTGTGACCCAAATAATAATCCATTATTATTAATAAATAACCAAGTTAATTCTATAGCAGCTTTTTCAGTGGGTTGGCATTTGTGCTTGAAAATGCGTTTCCCTTCTGCTTGTTTTCCCTCATTCTTTCTTTAAAGGTTTGTTTCTTTAAAAGCTTCTCCTATACATATACTTGTGGGATTATTTTTTTCCAGAATTCCAAAGCCAGGGCTCTGTTACAATTTAATTTAGCTGTTTTTTCCCAAGTACATGTCTTGGCACTACAAAGCAGCTGCACTCCCTGGAGATCCTTCATTTTAACTGTGTAAAACATTATTAAGTGTGGGAAAAAATCTTGATCTCTCGATGTTGCTGAGTCTCTTTGTGGAGGGGAGTCTTTTTCTTCCCCCCATCTCTCCCCAAGACAATTGATTTATGGGAGAGGCCCCAGCCAGTCCTTTTCATTAACTTGCTGTTCTTTTATGGTTTGAGATGAAATATAATCTGCATTTGAAAATCTTTCCTTGACTCTGCACCTACTGGTACTTCTTGTACTGGGGGATGTTTGTTCTTCCTTCCTCTTTTTTCCTTTGGATTTGTTCTTACAGACTTGCTGCTGGATAGGGAATTGCTCCTCCATAGCTTTGGATAAGCTTCACTTGGCTACACTGATATTGCCATTCCCTTTCTCTCCTGCTTCCTGCACTCCCCCCTCTCTTGTTGTTTGATTTCTCATTTGATTTTCCTTCTTTTTACAATCCTGAACACATGATCCTGGCTATTGGAGAGAGTCAAAATGCTGTGCTATCGTTTTTCTGACACACCTTTTTTCTGCCAGAGGTCGTGACTTTTTGACTCAGAGAGTCAAATAACAAAAAAAAAAAAAAAAAAAAATTAAAAAAAGGGTTATGAAAGAAGTTAATAGGATGGGGGGGTGCAGGAGCTGTATTTCCTCTCTTGATGGGTTGTCTGGTGTAAATGCAGCTGCACATATAATGGGTTTGGTACTGCTGAATGTCCAAAGACTAGATAATTCTGCTTAAATATTTTAATGTGGAGAGAAAAATCCACAAGGGAAGTCTCACCAGCTGATCACTGTACAGGAATAGGGTTTAGTGCTTTTCTTTTCAGAAGAATCTTTTAAAAACTAAGTTTCAGCTACTTGTTTGACAGGGGATACGTGGCCAGTCATCCTTCTAAAAAATAAAAAAGTATTGATGTGATCAGAGAATAATATTTTGAACTTGTGATCCTGGAGCCTCTGCAAGACCATCTTGTGTGTAAGACATGAGGCCAAAGCTGATGTGGTCACACCACAGCATTTCAAGTCATCAGAGCTTGAATAATGCCTGAACTTGACTCCTTGAGGCAGAGGGGTATAACCTGTGACACTTTTATCAAAACCTGTGGGGATGCACAGAGAGGGGGAAGCAGAGGAGCTCATCCATCAATTTTAGTTTATTGAGGACTGGGACACAGAATCACAGAGTCATCAAGGTTGGAGGATCTTCCAGTCCTGTCCTCACCCAGGACCATCACAATCACCCCTAGTCCACGTCTCCAGGGGCCACATCCAGATGCCTCTGGAACAATTCCAGAGGCTGTGACTCCACCACCTCCCTGAGTAACTTATTCCAGGGATGGTGAGAACAAAGGATGAGATTTCCCACCTCCCACTGTGACCCATCCGTGCAGGGTTGGATCCTTATGCTGTGGGTATCCTACACAACTCCTGTTTGTCTTTAAAACCCATTTCATTTAATAATTTTTCCTTCTTCTTTTCTTTCACATTTCCATGCATTTTGCAAATTTTATATTTGAGGAACATGGAATAAATGCCATATTTCTCAGTGCTGAAATGCAAAGTCCTTTGCAAAGCCTTGATATAATCCTTTGGACTGATGGAAGGATGAATTCACACAGGTTCACTATAGATATATGTGTTGCTTTAAAAATAATAAAATAATCTAAATATATAATATATATCTAAATAAAATTATCTGTCTATCTATCTAT
>VYZS01016106.1:3531-16212 GCA_013400695.1 Neodrepanis coruscans
CATATTTCCTTTACACTATTCAGCTAAGAGGCTCTAATGGTTTAGCTTGGCCAAAGGCACTGGGGTTCTTTTACTGAGCAGCTCCAAGGACAAGTCTTGATACTATTAGCAATACTTATT
The DNA here is from genome assembly GCA_013400695.1 of Neodrepanis coruscans. Taxonomy (NCBI): domain Eukaryota; kingdom Metazoa; phylum Chordata; class Aves; order Passeriformes; family Philepittidae; genus Neodrepanis; species Neodrepanis coruscans. The sequence continues at coordinate 3,652 of VYZS01016106.1, forward strand.
CTCGTTAGCAATAAATTTCAGTCTACTGTCAGAGAAAACATGCAAGGCTCTCTGCAGGCTGAAGAGTAAAAAGCAGTAATTACCCTTGGCCTCTGGACACTCTTGGCTTCCATGTCTTGTTTCTTCACTAGCATTTTTAATGAGCGTTTCCGTAACTTCTCTGCTCTCAGCTCCTTGTGATCCCATCTGTTTGTAATCATCTATAAATGTATCAGGGAGCTGGAGAGTCTCTTCTTTCAGATGAACAGAAGGTATATGGTGATCTTCAGGCTCTAAACGAGTGTCAGAGCTCTTATCAATTTTTCCTTCCTTCTGCTGGGGATCAGACTCCTTAGCAGATTGGTCTTCTTTCAATTCCTCTGGCTTCTTTTCAGGGTCCAGATTTAGGCTTGATGTTTCAGTTACAGCATCATCATTACCATTACCATCGTCCTCATCATCATCCTGACAGCCGCCAGAAGCTGCACTGTCCTTTGCTGTTCTGAAGTTTGTTTCCAAAGCTTTATGGGCAAATTTGTCTTCACTCCTGGTTAAGTGGCTGTGATCATTTTTCAGTTCTAACACGGTTGACATACAGGGACAAATTTCTGAAGCAGCTTTATTTTTTTGATCAACTGGTACTATTTCTTCAAGCTCAGTTATATCAGGCTCCATAATTAAATCATCTTCTCCCACTTCATCTACTGTCACTAATTCCTCCATGTTAGCAGGATACCAGGTCTCACCTTCTATTTCACTTCCACTCTCCCAGGCTCGGTCCTGTAACAAAGACGTAAAACATTTGAGACGTGGGTGATTATAAATCATCACTATTAAAAAGTGGGCTTTGAAACCAGGAAGAACTTTGATTTGGCCATGCCTAACTCCCCTTGTGTTACAACTTCAAGGAACTATATGCCTTGGTGTTGTGATTTTAAACCTTGTACCTGAGGACAAGCAATCCCTATTGAATTATCACATAAACCTCACTTTGTGGAGGTTCTGTAACTGCCTTGAGGATTACATTCTCTCCAGTCTTCTGCTTCTTACTTTTCTGTAAGCAGTAGAGCAAGGCACAACTTGTTATACTTTATTATCCAATTGATGTTACTGTGTTATCCCCAAGGAAATGGACCTCTCCCCTTCCTCTAACTCCATATCGGTGCAATCAAAATATTCTGAACCCCAGTCAAGCCACTGTGGTTTTCACTTAACCGGACTATGTCCTTTAAGTTGCTATGGTGCCTAAGAAAATGTCGCTTCCTTCTGTAGTCATTTCCTTCAATCAGCAAGAGCCCTCTGCCAGGGACTGTGCTGGTAGAGATTGGCCTAAACCTTCAAACAAATCAGGTTTACAATTATACTCCGAGGTACACATTCTGAAATACCTCATTCATACAGTTATAGACTTGTATGTTTCAGACACTAATACTGGATTTCAGAAGTCTTAGAATTAAAAGGTATATGTTACTTCTAAGACACACTTACAGATTGGATTTCAACTCCAAGACTCCTTGTGTACACGTAATCTATTAATAATCCATATTCTTCTCCTGTTTGGCCATTCCCACACTTCCCCTCCTAGAATCCTAAAACAGCATGAAAACTCTGGGAGTTGACACTGTTCTTGCCAGGAGATCAGTTTTCTACAGCAACAGATATCAATAGCTTCCATATCTGACCATCATCCCATGACCCTACAGATATGAAGCTGGAGGAATTCCAAGGACATTGCTCTCCCTGATGGTGATGCAGCAGTAGGGGTGCTGTAAAGGCATTATTTAATTAAAACCAGAAACAGTCAGAAGAGGCTACTATCTATAGTTCATAAGGCAAATGCTCTGAAAAGTATTCATCATTAGTCCCCTCTTTCTCCACTAACTGACCACATCTCCTATTTTTGGGCATGGTTCACAGAGTTCCACAGTCCACTTGGGCATACGTTCCTTACAGTTGCCAGTGCCAAGGGCTGTGCATGTGAAGCAATGTACATGGGCAAAGAGTAACTAAAAAAAGAGATCTGGAGACTTCAGGAAAAACTATCCCTTAAAGCAGACGTCAAAATAAGGCAAGTTAATTTAGACAACCTCCTTCTACAATCCCTTTACATATCTCTTCATGGGGGGGTTAATATTTCCTTTGGGAGAATGCGCTACCAAACCTGTATTTTTACTCATTTGGTCACACAGCTGCACCAACAATGTGGCACCAACTTTCTCTTTCCTTGTGTTTTCCATAACCTCTCCAGATTCTTTTCCTTGTTTATTATCTGAAGGTGAGCTCTTCTGTGGAACTTGCTCCTCTTTTTCAAGCTAAAATAAATACATATACACATATAGCAACACATAGTGGTACTCTAATATGTTTCTATTCTGGGTTTAGGGAATCAAAGTCACTCACAAGGTCATAGTCTTTATTTCTGAAGTTTATGGAAGCTGACTAGGCTGTGGGAAAAGGCCAGACAATTAGATTCCATTAGCATATCTGCACAAATCAGAATTAAGGAAAAGAATTTTGAACAAAATTAGAGAGGGGTAATTTATATCACAGAATTGGCTAGAAGACAGGTGGGGGAAAATGTGAATTCATTAAAATTTTCAGCCTCCACTCCTCTGTTCTCTACCCACATCTGTTATGTTGGCTCAGACGTGGTAAGGAGAGCAGCAGTGCTAAAACTCTGCAGAAGACCTCAACAGTTTTGTTTATTGATGTAGGACCAATTGAGAATTCAACTGCTTGCACAGTTCATAATCCAGAAGAACAAAACCACAGTACTACCTGGCACTTAGTAAAAGAGGGCAAAGCAACATATGAGTTCAAGACATTCAAAACTATTTCTTCCTATTAAAATAAATTACTAGCAGTAGTCCCTGGAGAGGTATGCTTTTAGTAAACTCACTGTAAAATAACTTGAAAAACATTCAGAAGAGTGTCCAACACTGGTAATTTAGGATGCTGTCTGACATTTCACTCTGATTTCTCCTCCCAAGGAACCATATATCATAGTGAAATATCAGGCAAAGGAGAAAGATGATAAAAGGTGGTACAAACACACATATCTGTGGCATGAGGTAGTGCCACTGCTGGTTACAGACTAATGAGTTACAAATCTTCCACCAACTTTGCCCCCACATGAGAACAATGGACACAAGGTCAGGTGAAAACAGCCAACGATGGCCCTGGAAGCACAAAGGCATAGGCTATAGATGGAGCCCTGGTCAGATAACCAGCTCTGCAGCCTCCTGTGCCAGCAGCCCCGGGGGTGGATGGCAGCAATGTATCACTGGGGTGGAACTGGGGGAGGCAAGGTGGACAAGAGCCAGTAACCAGATCTCCATAGGGTGGGGATATGAGCAAATGAGGCATCTTGATCTGTTCCCCCTCCCGCTTTTTCCCAGTGGAGAATCAAACCCACAAATACTGACACTTTCTCCAGGAAGTATTTCTCCAGAGATTTCCCAGTTTTATAGGTGAACTGATTCAATGGTTCTGCCATGGGAAAAGATTCCTGCCAGCACATTGAAAGGAGCGGTGTGAATTATCCCTGCCACAGTGGCAAGTAGGCACATATGATTAATAGAAACCAATTGCTCTGTTGAATTATCCAGAAAGAAAATGTTCCTCATTAAAAGTTCATTCCCCGTTTTAGCAGTGTAACAACCAGTTCCATGTATTGTCCTACAAATATTGTGCATCTCTGTAAAATATCACTTCATTCTCAGATAACTTTATCCTAATCACTGAGTGTAAGGAGGTGATGGAGCAGGAGGGAAATTGCCCCTGCACATGCAGCCTGCATGCAAAGAGGACACTATCACTTGGTTTCATTTTCAATTGTCCTCATCCCCTCTGTGCTCGACACAGTGATAGTGTACCCTACACTGCAGTGGGTTAATAGAGCTGCATGGTCTGGACAAGGACATGACCAAGAGGGCCATTAAAGGTCCATTCTAGGACTGTATTCCCGGATTTTATCATGGCAAAACATTTCATGTCAGTGGCAGCACAACAAATGCTCTAAGATAATTCAGGAAATACATTACTTCAGCATTTATCTTCTTTTACATACACTTTCAGATCTCTATTTACCTCGTTCTCTGGCGGTTTGGTTTCCTTCACATCACTGCCTTCAGCAGTAGCATCTTCTTGGTCTTTTTCAGCTTTCTTCACCTTATTCTTCTCACTTTGTTTTTGTCTGGAGCCCTCAGATGCTTTGTTGTGCTTCTCTTCAGTTGCCTCCTCCCTGGCAGTGTCCTCACTGTAAGAATGCCTGCGTTCCCTTAGCTTTGCTTCTTCCTTTCTCTTAGATCTCCCAGGTAAATCCTGCAGCTGCCTCTGAAACTTGTCAGATTTTGACTTAGAGGATTTTCGGTAATAGTCATCTTCCCTGTTCTTGTAGCCAGATAAAGGATGAAGGGAGCCAGGGGAACCAGTCCTTAAGTATTTTTCTCGGTGTCCTCTGCCTCCTTCAAGCCGTTCATCCAAATCAAACTTGTCCAGCTGCCGGGAATAATGTTTCCTCTCGTGTACCCATGAGTCAGTCCTGTCCCTCTTCTCATCCCCATTCTCTCGCCATTCTCTGCTATCTCTTTCCTCTTCCCGACGAGAATATGGGGACTGATCCCATGCCTCTCTCCCATTTCCCCAGTCGGTCCTGCTGGTCCCCATTGGGCTGTGTGGTGAACTGCAGGAAGTAAAGCTGGGAGTGTGGGATCGGGGTGACAGTGAGCGGCTTATGGGGCTGCGAGAGCGGGGCCTCTCCGTGCCATACCTGCTGCAGAGGGAAAAGGCAGCTGTAACTGGCTGACCCACTGTTGTTTACCAAGCTCTTGTACACTGGAAGCTCATGGGCACTGCCCTGGGGACTGTGAACCTGAGACCCCAGGCCTTTCACAGACATGCACTGCACAGCTGCAAACACAGTGAACAGGAAAAAAGGCAGTGTCATATCCACAGAGCTTAACTAAATCCCCACAGAACTGCTAAAGATATATTCATTCATTTTTAAAAGCGACTCATAGGGGTTTAGCATTAAAAGCTTATAATATGTTAATACCTTTACAATGACCCTAATGTCTGTACCCTTATTACTCACACAGCTAGGGCATCTCTGAGACAAAAGTGACAAAGGCCACCTGTTCAAAAGAAATGTTTTAGGACTGTGATTCCTCTCAAATTTTGCTGGAAGGTCCAGAAGTCAGGCAGATCAGAAATGTACCCAAATACATTTTAATCTGAACCAGCTCCTTCCCACTAGGTCTCACAGCACCCCCAGCCTTTACACTTTTCACTCAGCAGGGAGGAGAGTGGAACAGCTTCATTTTTGCGTTCTTCACATGCCAGGCATATTTTCTGAGTCATGATCATCATTAGGAAAGAGTTCTTTTATTTTCATAACATGCAGAGTTTCAATCTGGTCTCAGTATACAGGCCCTGTACCTACCATTGGACTATATAAAAATATATATTTTATTAGTGAAATCCAAATTAAATAAGAGAGGGAAGCACAGATAATGCTACTTCTACCTGAAGGTTTATAGATTTCCAGTTCCAAACTATGGAGAAACTTTACCTGTCCACTTCACGCAGCAGGTCCCTCTCCCTCTGCGAGTGGATGTCCTGGATGATGGCAGCCACATTTTTACCCGGTTTCTAATAAAAACAAAGACACTTGTTTAGCATGCTGAACTGCTCTCTAAGCATATGTGTCCCTCAAGAAACAGTATCCATGCAATTATACTATTACTGAGAAATACTTAGTTTCAATATTGTGGTTACACTCTTTTCTGCAGCTGGTTTCTCAATAACATGATCAAAGTAGTAAAATGATACATATGGAAAGTTTGCTCCATTACGTTGCAGCACTGTCTTCTCATACTTGGCTGCTACGAAAGGCTTTGAAAACTAGCTTGTCCTTCCTTCTTACACAATCACTACAGAGAATTTTCTAGGAACTGGATCTAAGAGGAAACAAAACAGAGAATTTTTCTAATACAGAATTAAATATGTACAGCAGCCTATCTCTGATCCTCTAGGAATGAACTGCCTTCTCCTCATCTTAAGAGTTACCTCATAGCCTATAGACTATAGCCCTAAAAGACTACGCTTAGACAGGAGACCTTCAGAAAAGCTAAGCGCAAGAAAGACATGTACTGGAGTGCTGATTACTTGACATTCAAGATTATTTATGTAGGGTGGAATGTGTGCAACTGCACACACAGGCTGCAGTGTGTGCAATTCATCAAACACGTGGAACATGCACAGCTGAGCAACATAATAATGCAGGAACTCAGCAGTTTGTAGGGGTAAATAGCTCATGCATATTCCCCCTTCCATATTGTACTTTTATGTGTTTGTTTTCTTGCTTGTGCAAAGCAAAATAATTCCATGACTTGAAAAACAGCCACTGGTAAAGCAGAAAAATATTCCTGAAATCCGTGCAAACTATCACCTCTCCTGGTAAATCCTGCCTCTAAGTCAAGACACACAGTTTTCACCATCTAACATCTGAACCCCTCACTGTACCACACTTGGAAAGACTCCTCTGGTTTACAAAATTTTGGCAACTCCTTGAACAGTTACAGGAGAGAAGGAGGTTTTTCCAAAGGTCAAACAAAGCCACCTGAGTTCCTTGTTTATCCTCAAGGCTCATAAAAGGCCCCTTAACCTCTTAAATTGGAACATTACAGAGTTGTTTTATAAAATAACTTTGTGCTGTGTTAGTTAATACAATATGGAGCTTTTAAGCCCTGCACTGCCAGTTCTGATGCAAGTCACCATGAAATAAAAATACTCTCTCAGCATTACATATGGCAGTATATAAACCTCCATAAATATACTCACAAGAGCAAGTGATTTTTGGACATCACTCGGGTGTCTATAACACAAGTGTCACAACTCTACAGAAAGTTTAAAGACTTTTGCTCTGTTTTGACTCTGTGTAAAAAGAAAAAAAACCAAAAACAAAAACCCAAACAAACCAATCTGCTTTTTAATTTAGGTCATTCACAAGAAAGAAGTAAAAAGAAATGAGTGTGCTCTTCAGTCTTGCCATCACTGCTTGGTATCAAGATTGTACTCAAGCATTCAAGCAGTGAAAAAAAAAACTGCTTCAAGCTTAATGCCTGACTAAAAGGGCAGGAGCATCTTATTTTTGTTGGCATGTTGAATCTTACACATGACTGTGTTTTAGACCTTTGTTACACCAAGGAATGTGGGAAGCCCGTTCAGAAGGAAGCTCAGAAGGTATTTTTGAAATGGTATGAGAGGACTAGAGAAAATAGGATCTCTTCCAAGAGTTAAAATTTAGAACAAGAGCAAGCAGCTAAGTATAAATGAACATTGACATACATACATTAATTTATCTTTCTTAATTTCTTTTTTCCATAATATTAAAGGATTAATTAAAAATCAGTAATCAGCGAAGATTTTTTAGATGTATTCTCCAGGGCATGCCATGGAAACTCAGAAAATTTGATTAGGAATGCTATCTTACCTTCAGCTGCAATTCCTTGTATCTTTTAGACATCCTAATAAGTAACTTGTCATCATTTATCATAGCAGGTTTTTCTTTGTAGTACTGTACCATGGCTTGGGCTGCTTCACTGTAAGCCATTTCCAGAAAGGCCTAGCATGAATGGGGAGAACTTTACAATCTATTACATAATTAAAAATACAAAGTATAAGAAAGAAAAGACAGCACAATAATTTTCCTTTGGATTCTTCTCATGCAAAATGTACAAAACTGTACCAGTAACAGTCCATTTCTTAGTCTTCTTTTAACTACACGAAATGGTTTCAAACCAGCTGTTATGGCCAATATGTGATTTTAGATGCCAGTTTAGTTAAAAGCTGAATGACTGGTATCTAATCTTTCTTGACTATCAGTGTTACAGGCCGAGCTGGATGGGGCTCTGAGCAACCTGCTCTAGTGGAAGGTGTTCCTGCCCATGGCAAGGTGTTGGAACAAGATGGTCTTTAAGACCCTTCCAACCAGATCATTCTATGATTTTGTGATTCTGAAACATTACAATCTCAAACACTGACCACTGGTGTGGAGTCTACATCTACCTGTACTCTCTGCTGCAGTGAGAGAAGATATTGTACTCTTTACCAGTTTACACCACTGGTACACTCAAGCTACTGAGGGTAGGCTTAAGCTACCGTCAGGAATAAGACAAGTCTGAAAGTAACGTTAATAAATGGCTGAGAAAAGGTAGCCAAGTTATTCACTTAAAAAAAATATTATTAAAAGTACAGTTTTACAACACTTCTTCACAGAGCTTTCTGGGTTTTTTTAACAAGAACTATGAGCCAGTGGCCATGTTTATGTTTTTCATCATCTCAGTCTGTGAACACCAATATTTTTTTACTTTAAGAGCATGCTTCCTAAGTTTCTATTATTAAAAAAAAAAAAAAAAGCACAGTACCTGATTAGTGGATTTCATGAGGATATAGTTCGTGACCTTTCCAAATGGGAGGCCCAGGTTAATGACATCATTCTCTGTGCAGCTTCCCTCAGGGAGGTTGCAGATGTGGACAACTCGACCCAGTGTAGATTTCCTCTGGGGAAACTGGGGAAATAAAACCCCTTAAACCAATGTTTTTATTTTAGATATTCAATCCACTAGATTAGATCTTACATTTTTGCTCTGCTCTGAGCACCTGTTACTAGGGACAAATATTCCTTAAAAACTTGCATTTTAACATCCTGGTTTAGAAATACATGTGGGAAGGGAAATGCTTAACTGAAATACAGGTTGCAATGGAGTCTCCATTCCTGGATATTGAGACACTCTCCTTCAAACAGGATTAATGATATTGCCACAAAAACTAACTGCTCACTTTGGTTCCTGTTAAATGTATGGATGTTAAAATGGATGTAGGTGACTATAGAGGTGTTCAGGACAGCAGGGGCTGAATTTAAATCTTTCTTCTGCCCTGGTGGAACAGACTGGGCCAGAAGTAAAAGTGATCTCATTTAACTTCTGAGAGGACACACAGTTCTACCTCAGGTCAGAAAACCTACTACTTTCCCCTCTCATTGCAATAACACATAGTAGGAGGGACTTCTCCCCTGGGGGCACGGTGACCACTGGACACACAGAAGCATAGCTGTCAAACTGGGCTGGCACATGCACACAACACCAGAGTGGTAACTGCTTTCCAAGGGCAGAAGTCCATTTTGGAGTGCTGGGGCAGTTCTCGAAGAACTGCCCATCTCCCTGAAATGGAAAGCAGGCTCCACACTCCCTGTGCAGAGACCTCAGGGTATATCCAGAGAGGAAGTTAATTTACCCCATCTAATCACAAGCAAAATATCACTCACACAGGATTAAATCTTTCCAGACTGCTTCCATTTTTATGACCTTTGCTGTTAGGATTTTGTTGAAGAAGTAACTCTACCTTCAATTAAAATTGTGCCATTCAAGGAAAGATGCAAATCATGTAATCGTGGGATCAAGTTCACTAGAGCCATCACAAATGTTTGGCTTGTCAGCAAGTTCACAAGTTACAGAGCTAATGTTATCTTATTTACACCTTCATCCCATTACCTTCCTTCCAGGCTTCACCACTTAACCATTTGTGTATTTTTGCTGCAGCAAGACCCTGTATTATACAGTGGTCTACTACTTAGCTTGCATCTCACAGAGCCTGCTCAGGCAAGGTAAGAAAAAGAAGTACAAAGGTCCATAAGTAAGATATTTTCTCTTGCAGAAAAGTAACAAAGACCTGATCCTAAAAAATGATGAAGCAACTCAACTCCTCTTGAACAGAAAAGGACGCGATGTCTGCATGCATCTGGCATGGCAGTATGTAGCACAGAACAGAAGAACACAACTACAGCTATCAGAGGGAAACAGCAAGTGCTGTCCCAGTGTAAGAACACCCCAGGTCACTGGGCATCTTTTTTTTGTTTTGTTGGACCTGGTAAAAGATGGCGTGTAAGAGTCTATGGGACTAGACACAGCTGTTCTCTACGTTGGCTCCAGAGCCCATGTTCCAACACACACTTCTCAGTACATTAAATCAAACAACTGTAAGGTGTTACCACTTCCCCACAATTGGCAATAGCTTAAATTAAAATGCTACCACATAAACCCGCTGTAATTCATGATTAAGAGGTGGTCACATAATCGTGCCAGAAGTCAATGGGCTGTACCAAGCAATGATCTTGTCAGCTGATTGCAGTTAAATTGGATCCATTCATTAAATAAAGCTGTAAATCACAGCCAGAAAAAGAATATACAACTTCCACATCCACAATCAGGAAGTTAGAGGAGCTACTGCATGCCAGGTGTTGAATATAATTTTCAACAATATTCTAAGTTAACTTTCTTTGCAACCAATGTCTACAGGGGTTTACCAATGCAGCTGCACGACTATTAGCAAAAAGAAATAATAAAAAAAAAAAAAAATTGCTGCACAGCAGTGACATGCATTTCATAAAATTTACAATATTACTTATTTATTGCTTTTCAAATTCTTTATCTGTTTCCTGATCTTCACGTGAACTTTTTTTAAAGATAATAAGAAACTGCCAATCTCATTCCCCCAGTGCTAATGTCTCTCCATGCCCAAGTGAAGACTGGTAGCACTTGCCTTTTAAAGAAGGATAGAGTTATTTGCAGATGGACAACACAGAGTAAGCTGTTCCAGAAATCTGAACACTTTGTTTATGATTACATGCAGGGTCAAGTATAATCTCCCACTGCTCAGTTAAATGGCAGCAGCTTAGCTGAAAGTGAATACTACCGTGCAAAGGTGTAATAAATTATAAGCCACCTGGGTTGCAGAGTGAATGACAGCTGGCAAAGTCAGTCTTAACACCTCTAATATAGCTCCCTGTTCATCCCATGAACTTCTGAAGAAAAAAAAGGACTTACAGGAAAATCAAAAAGTTATTGTTTCTTTTATCTCTCATAATACTGCAGGTCATTCAGAAGGAGACTTCTGCAGTCAGCTTAAATGATAAATAGTGACAGATTCTAAGGAGAAATGACACTGGTATTAGCAGTAATTTCATTTGTTGCAAAGTTGACAGACATGATGAAAAGGAACATTCCTCCGCACCCGCTGCTACTCCACCTCTGACCTTGGAGGCAGCTGTCATGAGCAGCTCTGCTCTTTGCTCCCCTGCACACACAGCGTCTGTGACAGGCAGAAACTAAAACCCCTCCAAATAACCCCTTGCACAGTAAAACCTCACGTAGAAAATTGGTTGGATTAAGCAAATCTGGATGACCTTTCTGTAAGCAATGCCTGATGCGAACCAGAGTGGCACAGGGACACAACTCAGCCTGGCTTTCTAGAGTGTCTGAGACCACATCAGGATGTACACAGAAAAGCTAACAAGGTGAAAACTTGAACCCCTGGATTACTGCTGCTATTCCATGAATGCCCTAACATAAGTCCTTGGTGTCCCTAGCTTTAGCTGTAGCTTTCTGACATGGGATGAGTTTCATTTTAACCCTAACAACTTTGTATTTTCCATTACGAATATGATTTGGTTTTATTTGCCTATTTTTTTTCTTTTTAAGTCTTTCTGCTGTCAGTGCAGGAACCATTTTTAATGTTGCATTTTTTTCCCTGGCATTTTTTTATTATATAGCTAGGAATTCAAGTGTGCATTAGAGCAATATAAACTGGGGATCTGTATTGAATTAGGGAACTAATAAACCTCAACTGTAGAAGGCTCTACACCAAAAAAACTTGCTGATAGTCTACCAATGGCAGCAGATGATACAAGAAGTACACTAAAATAAACTAAGGAAAATTTAGTCCAGTATAATGAACAGATCTGGGACCCCAGGTGAATAGCAGTGAAGCTGAAGCCACTACCTTTGCCACTATTGCAACCTGGGAAAAGGAACCCAGCATGGGAGAGGCAGAGAGAAGTTGCTACAAATAAATGATCGGAGACATGGAAGGCTGCTTGATGGGAGTGATACAAAAGGTAAATACAAATTAATCCAAATCTTCATTCCAAAATGAAGCTGACCTTCCTAGATTGAAAAGACTCAGAAAAAAGGGGGGGGGAAGTCAATGGGATACACTCAAAACCATTTACCCACTCGCCCAAATCTCTCTGACAGGAAAACACCTTTTAGCACTGGAAAAAACACAAAACAAAACAAAAACTACAATCAGGTTCATATTTGGCCAGAATCAAAAACATAAAAGAACTGCAGGGAAGTTGAAATAACATAAAAATCAGATTATTGTCTAAATGGGAGCCTTTGGGGTCCTAATTCCAGTAAGCAGAAGTGGCTTCAACAAGAATCTCAACACAGAGATCAGTTTGCTTAGGTACTCACTCTTACCCCGGATGGAGGAGAAGAAAACGTAGGACCTGGCTGGCCAAAGGATCTTGCTGGAGTAGTAATAAAAGATGCGCCGACATTTGGTGGATAATCTAAATAATGGATTACACATGTGAAAATCTTGACTAATATTAATTGCATTAATGTGCTCAGTAAGCAGTGTCCCATTTACATAGTAAGTAATTTCACAGTCTCTATACCAAATTACACACTGTTTTGTTGTACTGTAAAAACCAGTCACTGTTTGAAAGAAAAATAA